>CM072518.1:5905629-5972928 GCA_036898135.1 Oncomelania hupensis | reverse complement strand
TTTGGTTTCACCGACAGCCAGTATTGAGCGTGCAACTTTTGCTTCAGACATCGCGGGACAGACAAACCGCGTAGCTGAGACTTCTTCATTCAAGTTGAGACAGCAGGGCAACATATCTAGTCTCAGACACGCTGCATGATCGCGTGCTTGACCCACCCAGGTCAGGAGAACTTGCAAAACCCTTTCTGCAGTCTTTACTGTTGGTTTGTCTGTCCTTGTGGAAAAGGTGGAAAATTACATGAGGATTAAGGCCCGTTTTGATTTTCATTGTGACATCATCTGCTTTCTTTTGTACTGTGTTGGACTATATCTCTATTTGTTTGAATAAGAAAAATAAATAACGAGGTTTAAAAAATGTGGATTTGTATGTTTTGTGTCTCACCTTTGCACTCTTTTTCTAGGTCATTTTTAGGTAACCATCTTCCTTCGATGATTTTTTGTGTTTTTTTTTCTACTTTTCTGCTTCTTCTTTCTTTCGGTCTTTCTTTTCCAACTCTTTTTCTCTTTCTTTATCTCTTAATTTCTCTTTTGGTATATTTTTTCTGTTTGTAATTTCTTCTTCTATGTTTTTTTTCTTCGTTTTTTGGAGGAATGCTTTAAATCAATCACAAAATACATACATAAGCATACATAATTATATAGAGGTACATATACGCTCACACACACACACGCACAATCAGCCAAACACGCGTACAACGAATAACGCCCCCCGTGGAGGTGCCTGGGGTTTCAATATAAATAGTATCCCCACTTTCTGGAAATATAGTGCTTTAAATTCCCACTGTCGCTGTCTTTCTCCTCTGTTTTTTCTCATTCCTATTCTGTTTTATCAATCTACTATTCTATCTTCTTCTTCGCTAGAAAAGTCACCTACCTTTTTTCTTGAAAACTCTTCCGGGACAAAACTCCTCATTTGTGTGTGAGGTCTGTTGGATCAGCTTGGGAGTATTGGATGCTTTTCTGCCAAATGGTCACTGGGGCTTCCTATGATGTAATTATTTGGCAATGTAGGCATTTTATATGTATGTGTTTTGTTGATATTGTATAATGATGTTTTTATTCTGTTTTGTTTTTGTAAACGGGGGTTCGATAAATTAGAGCATAGCCTCAGCGTCCCCTGCGTGGGATGTCTTTATTGTAAAGTGACCGGCTGGTAGATGATTGCCTTCAGTGTTACCACTAGGGTTGTTTCGGCAGATCTTTTATGCGGATCAGTGGTGAGTCCTCTTTCACTTCTCTGGTCCTGATTTGGCTCGGAAGAGTCCGCTGGACCTAAAACAATAACCATGTAATGTATTGTAACGAATAACGCATTTACAGAAGAGTTCTTATTTATTATTACTTCAAACTGTATGAATACAATGAACACGATTACAGCGTAGATTCATTTACACAGAATGTGTTTTCTTATCCTAGACACCAAATTTCGACGGATATAACGAAGTCCAATTACGAAAACATCACAAATTCCGAAAATTCGCGGAAATTTTGTTAAAACACACGGTCCTTGTTTGCAGAAATGTTGACGTCATTCATGTTTCTGTAGAAAGAAGCACTTGCGTATCTTTTTAAGCCTTTGGAAACGACATGATTTTGCAAAGTACTAGTTTAAAAGCTATGCCATTTTTAGATCAGGCAGAACGTGGCAGAGTAACTGTTGTTGTTGTTGTTGTTGTTGTTGTTGTTGTTGTTGTTGTTGTTGTTGTTGTTGTTCTTGGCACCCAGACATTTGTTCACAAGTAAAGGAAAGTCAGACTTCTGTATTGTAAGGCATATGCACAACAAGAACAAGAAGTCTTGGACAGATGGACAGAGTACTGCTCTGACCTTTACAACCACACACCAAACGGAGACCCATCAGTTCTAGCATCTCCCGAGAACAGAGAAGTAAAAGAAATCCTCCCAATTCTCCGAGAAGAAGTTGAGGCACAGTGCAATCACTGAAGAAAGGGAAGTCAGCGGGAGTGGACAACATACCCGCGGAACTGCTTCAAGCAGGAGGAGAAGCGATGATTGACGCACTCACCATTATCTGTAACAAGATCTGGCAGTGTAGGGAGTGGCCTACACCATGGACCCAGTCGCTAGTCATCACTCTTCCCCAAAAGGTAACCTTCAGGAATGTGAAAATACCACACCATCAGCCACAAAATACTAAGCATGGAGATGAGGTGCTACAGAAGACTTCTGGGCCTTTCCTATATCCAGCACATCACCAACGACGAAGTCCGACAGACCATCACACAAGCCATTGGACAACACGATGATCTGCTCACAGTGGTGTAGAAACGGAAACTCCGATGGTATGGACAGATCATCAGGTCTTGCAAAGACCATCCTGCAAGGCACAGTGCAAGGAGGTAGAAGAAGAGGGAGGCCGAAAAAGAGATGGGAGGACAACATTCGAGATTGGACTGGTTTGACACTGAGTGAAACCATCAGGCTTGCTGAGGACAGAGAAAGATGGAGTACGCTAGTTAAACGATCATCTGCGGTGCGCCTAGGACCTCCGAGTTACGGGATAGGATAGGAAAGTATTCATTTTCTGAAAGTAAATAGACTGAATTTTCAAAATGTCTCAGAATAAAATATATGAATGCGTATTTCCTTAAAAATATACAAATTTGTATAATACTTTCTTCTTGCTCCCATACACTTTGAACGAAGAAAATGCATGGCTCATAGCCCTCATCATTATCACTGAGACTATTACGCCTTTCCAAAGGCTAATAAGTAGATGTCAACACCATGACCACCATCTTCAACTCAGACAACAGCAGACAGATGCCGCTACAGAGATCCTTGGCAAGCACTGCCCAAAGAAGAAATCGTGGATCAAACCTTAATTTTTGGACCTGTGTGACAAACGTAGAGAGATTAAAAGGAAAAAGAACACGATGCCTACAGAAAAATCAACAGTAACGTTCGAAAAATCATTCGCACACTGGATAGAAGATCAGTGCCATGAAATGTAGAACAGTGTGAACAAGAACAATAGCAAAAAGGCCTACCAGACTGTGAAGCGGCTGACAAGTGTTAAATAGCCCAAGGTTTCCGCGATCCAAAGCAACTCTGGCTAGTGCCTTGAGAACCTTATGGACACTGATGCAAGAAATGGATATCGTCTTAGGCTTCCTGTGGTTATACTCGCCAATAATAGACTACTGCAAGTGTGTTGTCAAATGTGCGTTGTACCAAAAGAGCAAGATTTTTGTTTAAAAATGCGTGTGGCGTCTTTTTTCAGTCGACGAGAACAAGTCTGTATAAATATTATTATCCTTTTGCATTCTAGCCACCTTTAACATAATAATAATAATAAAATTTTAAATAAATTTAAAAAAAAAATAATAATAATAATAATACGGGTATTTATATAGCGCTTTTCCTAATGACATCAGTTCAAAGCGCAGTTCTCATGCCTTTAAACTTAACGGTAAGGTCTAAATACATACGAAAAGAAGTGAAACAAAAACTAAGCACTAATAAACTATGCAAAGGCATAATACACACGTGAAAAAGAATATTTACAAATACATTATAAAAGGCGTGGGAGGTAGGGGGAAGATGAGCGCAGCTAAGGAGTGAGGGGGCTGTGGGCGGGTGGTGTGACGGCGGTGGTCTGAATCAGAAAATAAAGAATGATACTGATTATAAAAGACGAGATAAGACATATTTAAGGAAGATGTGCGTTTTTAAGTTGGACTTGAAAGTGGCTATGTTTGGAGAGCTGCGAAGAGAGAGAGAGGAAGAGAGTTCCAAGGTGAAGGACCTAGCACTGAGAAGGATCGACAGCCTGCAGAGGAGAGTTTGTAGCGGGGTGTTTGTAGCATGAGGGTGTCAGAGGAAGAACGAAGATTTCTAGATGGCTTGTAGAATGGAATGTTCTGGGTGAGGTAGGACGGGGCTAAACCATGGACCCACTTGTTACAGAAAGTACAGATTTTGTAGGTAATCCTCTGAGATACAGGAAGCCAATGGAGAGTAAATCATATAAATACACAATACTGCACTCCAGCTAATCAAAACAAGTCATGTTCACTGCCTGACTGTGACTTTGCCTTCTTCCAATTTTCTCTTGCGGAATATTATTTGATTTGAATGTATGTATTGCCTCTACCACAATGGTGACATGATGGAAGGATGAAGTGTAGGGATGGTTGGGAATACTGATGGTTGGGGAGAGAGGTGATTGGGAATATTGATGGTTGGGGAGAGGGGTGATTGGGAATACTGATGGTTGGGGAGAGGGGTGGCTGGGAATACTGATCGTTGGGGAAAGGGGTGGTTGGGAATACTGATGGTTGGGGAGAGGGGTGGTTGGGAATACTGATGGTTGGGAATACTGATGGTTGGGGAGAGGGGTGGCAGAGAGAGAAAGAAAAAGATCTGCTTGACCTCATTTTATGTAGCAACATCATTATTACGGCAACTATCTAAAAACGATTACATAAAACTGCTTAATCAGTAGACAATAATATAAATTAATTATGACTAAGCGGCGCTGGGGATCATCCATAAATGAGAACAGTTCGTTGTTTTTTTGTTTTTTTTAAAGTAGTACAACACACTGCCTAACATAGAATCAAGCATTTGTGATAAGTAATTAAAAACAGATAAATACAGACCACAAAATATATAATTAAATACCAACAGTTTAAGAACTATAGTTATGCACTACGTATAACTTAAAATACAGTATCGTTATCCCAGTGTTATGAGCGTACTGTCCAAGACAGCAGTTGCCAGTCATATCATAGACTGATTTAGGGTCTTCGATACCCACCAGATGCAACAGCACGGTTCAGTGCACGGCTCGCACTGATTGCTACTGTACTTTGCTTTGGAGCAGCGTAGTGTTCTGTACCTTGTCACCAATGGCAGCACTTCAGTGGCTTAGTTGTGTCTGTACAGACAGAGCGTGCTTCCTAGGCCCTGAGCAAGGCGTTTTCAATCCTTTCAGAGAGAGCTGCTGGGACAGAAAGACCTATGATTTTGGATGCCGTGTTTGAGATTGCTGGTCTTTCTCTCAGTTACACAGAGCGAATTGTGGTAGGTGACACTGCAATAGTCCTGAAGCGACTTCTTCCAGCTTGGCAGTACAGGTGGAACTCAACCATGCCTGCTGCAAAGTATGTGTAGGCCTACTTTATTCATGGACCACGAACGACGTAGCGTCTTGGATTGTCTTCTATTGCAAAATAGCGGCATACAAAACTACTGTAGTTAGACCCAGTAGACCATAGAAAATGATTATCTAACTTTTTTACTTTGGTACTGTGATTGAATTCAAACAGCGTGTGAACATTGTACTGGAATGTTCTACTGGTCACTGGGCCAGCATTACTAAATGGCCAGCAACATGTCCACTAGTTCCACAGTCCATAATGAATTTCTAAGGCATTATTTGACATACAGTATAGGATCACTACATATAAAATACCACACAATGACAATCTTCAACTAGGACACAGTTTGAGATTTGTTTTAAATATCAACATCCCATTAGAAAACTAATACACACATGCAGACAAACAAACACACGCATAAACAAATACAGGCGCGCCCGTGGTCGCACACACAATTACATACACACACACGCACGCACACATCACATACACACACATACACACACTTTCTCTCATTCTATAATATTAAGAACACACACAGTAACACTCTCTCTCTCTCTCTCTCTCTCTCTCTCTCACCCACACAAACACAGACCTTTGACTGTGAGGAAACAGACAGTGACATTACATTTACAAGCCTGCGATAGAAAGGCAACAAATTGAGGGAATGTCGTGCTACACAAAGCCACAGGCAAACAAAGGAACAAAGGGCTCACTGGGAATACGGGAAGAATGGGGAGTCAGGATTTGAATAATGGACATCGGGAGGACATATAAAAGGACGAAATGACCTCTCAGACACAGATTTTAAAAAAAAATGAAAACACCTCCCGCTAACTGGACACACACCTGTGACCGCTGACCGTCAAATGCCAAAGATGTATTGTTTTGTGCCTGTTGACTCGCTTCTGTAGCTGTTTCAAGGCGCCTCACAATTTTTATCCGTATACGAGCTGTGTTGTCAGAACATTGTATCGTTAACGTTTCGGGGTGGGTAGGGGATATAGCGATTAATGATTCGTTAGTATTGTAATCTTTTCCCTTCAAAACGGTTGACAATGAACAGAAATAGACCAACGCGAAGGGGCAGGCGGATGCGAACTGAAGCTTCAAGAGGATGCGAATCTCCACAATCACCAACACCTTGCGTTTATGACCGGCAAGTAATTTGTGGTGAGGGCGTGAAGGGGGCAAGCCACAGTGACCATCAGTGGGCCACGGGTCATTCATTGTCCACTCCCTGTTCGACCGTCTGGACTAGACCCCACACCAGACGTTGTAAAACTGGCCGTGACTGACTGCAGAGAACCCCCGTGCTCCATTTAGAAAAGTTCCATCAGTGAGTGGACGCTGGTCTGCGCTTGGCCTCCTTACAATCAAGAAGAATTTGTACCAGAGAGGCGACATCACATATTTCCATCAAGTCAAGTCAAGTCAATGCATTCTTTATTTCTCAGAAAGTGTGTGTGTATCAATCTTTCATTTTAGTCTGTTCACGCTTTATTTAAATATGAAAGAGCAACCGGTGTTTAGGTGTCACTCGATGAAACCATAGTGTAAAGTTGAAGATTTTCTGTAGCAGCATTCCAGCATTGAAAACTAGAATTTTCAAAGTGCCATTGTCCTACTTGTGTGCTCTGCGTGTTTGCTACATAGGCTTATATACAATTAACATCTGCTTTCAGTTTTTACGTATCTATTCAATTTGACAAATGTCTTAAACCGTTAGGTATAGTAACCTTTAATACTAGTATCTTGGACCACTGGTGTGTCAGTTGGGTATAGTAACCTTTTAATACTAGTATCTTGGACCACGGGTGTGTCTTTGTATTTTGTTCGGTTTTCTTTACTATTTATATATACAAATTAATTAATTTTTTTTTGCACTTGTGCAATCACATGCATGCATTAAACACAATTTTCTCCTCTGCCACCGAAAGCGAGGGAAAGTTGTAATGGTTATTGTTAGCACTGATTGCTCACAGGAAAACTGTGCACCACTGACATTGCGTCACACTCAGCTAATATGCAGTAATCAGATGGTGGTGGTGGTGGTGGTGGTGGTGGTGGTGGTCGTTTTTAAGTTGTTTGTGTGGTTGCACTTTGTGTGTGTGTGTGTGTGTGTATGTGTGTGTGTGATGTGAGTGTTCGCCGCGCGCCCGGCTTTTTGTGGCCATGATGTGATAGTAAGTGTGGCATAACTAATGTTTAATCATTTTTCTAATCACAGGGATTTCACTACTTCATTAAAAATAATCGCTCACGTTTCCCTTCGGCAGAACAATAAATTACTCTGTGCGCACGCGCGGGTATGTGTGTTTGTGTGAGAGTGTGTGTCTGAGCGAGTGTGTGTGCAAACATGTCACACTTTATAAGTTTTCCTGGATGGATCTTAGGTCACTGGGCTATTTTTAAATGCGAAATGTATACGTCTTTGTTCGCACGCACACACACACGCAAGCATACTCATACTTTCATACACGCACACACACATACATACACACTGTAGCCTACAAACAGAGTACACACACAAAACACACACACTCATTCACATACAAAGCACTTAGCTACAAACACACACACACACACACACACACACACACACACACACACACACACACACACACCAGGTTGGGCAGCCAAGAGTACATTCACAATCTATAATTAAAGTCAAGGTTTTTTGGACGTTTTATAACTGGAGATTGGAGACGCCGAAAGAGCTAGCTATATGTTCTTCAAGCTCTAAGTGTCAATGCTTATATTTCTATCTTATTTAATTAAATATGTATTGCTGTTGGTGGCCTTACGAGTATCTGACTACATGTTTATGGTACGGTGATAAATTGGTATCTTGTAATCCAACATTTAGTTCTGTCATCCCATCTCTAATAATAAATGCCTTTTTCTCTCTTTATTTCTCTTTCTCTCTTTTTCTCTCTTTATCTCTTTCTCTCTTTTTCTCTCTATGTCTCTAGCTTTGTCGCTGTCTCTGTCTCTCTTTCTATTTCTCGCTCTCCGTCAAACACACATTCACGCGCACGCACGTACACACTTTCACGATATTAATTAAGAGAGACAGTGAGATAGAAGAGGAGAGAGAGAGGGGTGTGGAGGTGGGTATAAATACATATACCCGTCGTGGACCCCTTGGGGTCATGAGCAATCTTGCCACTGTAGATTGTTCAAACCTATAAAGGGAACAGTGAAAGCCACAGTTGAAAACCTGTCTTTCCTTTACAGGCAAGACAGATTCACTGTGGCAACAGTACCCCCGTTGGAGTGCCGGGGGTTTTCAGTATAAATAGTATCCCCACTTTATGGAAATTTAGTGCTTTAAATTCCCACTGTTGCTGTCTTCCTCATTTATTCTTTCCTATTCCTGCTCTGTCCTTCACTCTGCTATACTATCTTCTTCTTCGCTAGATCAATGACCTACCTTTTTTCTTGAAAACTCTTCCTGGACAAGACTCCTTGTTTGTGTATGAGGTCTGTTGGATCAGCTTGGGAGTGTTGGACGCTTTCTGCCGGGTGGTCACTAGGGCTTCCTATGATTGTACTATTTAGCACTATAGGCATTTTATATGTATGTGTTTCATTGATGATTTATAATGATGTTTGTATTCTATTTTGTTTTTGTAACCGGGGTGTTCGCGTAGTTGAGGTCAACCCTCAGCCGTCCCCCGCGTGGGATGTCTTTATTGTAAAGTGACTGGCCGGTGGAGGGCATTCAATTTTCCCACTGGAGTTGTTTCGGCAGATCTTTTATGCGGATCGGGGGTTGTCCGGTCCTGATTTGGCTCGGAAGAGTCCGCTGGACCTAAAGCAATAATAAATCAATCAATCAATCAAACCCGTCGTGTGTGTGTGTGTGTGTGGAGACAGACAGAGAGAGAGAAGAGAGAGAGAGAGAGAGAGAGAGAGAGAGAGAGAGAGAGAGAGAGAGAGAGAGAGAGAGAGAGAAAGGCAATCATCAAAGAAAATGTAATATGAAATGTTAGAGCTGGAAACACAATACAATGCTGCCTAACTGTATGGAACATAGAAAGTGACCTTTATGATCGGACATGACAGCTCTCGATCACGCAGACTAAAAACAAGGAAACTGATTAGGAAGCAGGAAGCAATTGACATGGACTGCGCATCAATCAATCTAGGTCACGACCTTGCCCTATATACCAACCGGAAGCATGTATTCCATGTATTCATACGCCGTGCACGCGGAGTATGGAAAACAATGGCCCGTTTGATAAGAAATCACTTGAAAAGTGCATGTTAGCTGGGGGAAAATGGACGGTTATTAATAACATTTTGTTTTGCAATAATATTCGAATGTCAGTTTCTCACACTGTGCAAATTTGGTCTAGTCATTCAGACTTGTTATGGATGATTCTCTTTAACTTATGTGTGACTGCATTCTCCCTCCCTGCCCACCCCCCTTTCTCTCACTCTCGCTCTCTCTTTCTCTCTCTTTCTATTTCTATCTCTCTCTCTCTTTCTCTATCTCTCATTCTCTATTTTATTCTCTCTCTCTTTCTCTCTCTCTCTTTCTCTCTCTCCTTCTCTCTCTCTCTCTCTCTGTCTCTCTCTCGGTATAATGCCTAAATTAATAAATTGCATGCATTATATAATTATAATTTTCTTAAGCTTTAACCCTTTTAGGTAGATAGATAGATAGATAGATAGACAGATAGATAGATAGATAGATAGATAGATAGATAGATATTTAAACGGCAGTCTGTTTACACGGGGTAGATACAGTTCAGGGGACACCGCAATACGATTACAGCACATGTTTTTCGTGCGTTCAGCACGCTTTTTACATAGCCGATTGTTAACAGTGGTTCCACGTTTGTCGGCTTAATTCTGGCTACGATTTTCCAAATAATGTTCACTACAGATAACCTTCGCAGTTCTTGTTTAGTTTGAGACGTGAGAAAGATGGTAAAGATTTGCATAAATGAAAACGAAACGCATCGGATCACCCCTTTGCGCAGACGCCATTACATAATTATATTAGAATTAGAACCAGAACTTTGTCTACTGTTGCTGCAGAAATTTCTTCAAACTGCAATTGGAAAATTGTACAGGTTGCAGTTGGAAATTCTTCTTCAGAATAGTGTTAAACTTAGATCAGAAACAAGATATCTACAACCAAAACTTGCACACTACCCTTCGCTTGTACAGTACTGGCTCGCTGACGTTGGGAATATCGTCACCCTATAAGGTATGCTCGTACTTTCGCCCTCACTTATTTCTCGACAACAGTGACTACACCCCCCCCCCCCTCTCTTCCCCTCCCCCCTCTCTCTCTCTCCATTTTTTATGCTGTTAACTTTGTGTGTGGCATGATTTGTTCTCAGATAGCAGGTTTCCGGCTCAGACAGCTTCTGAAGGCTTTGTTGTTTTAATGTGGAATTTTTTCATACTACTCGTCAGTAATACAAATAGATAAAGTATTTATTTATGCCTGTATTAAGTTGCGGTTGACTGCAAAGAATCTCCTTTTTTATGATACACACTCTCTGATGTCAGATTGCGGTTTGTAACTGAGGACAACTCGTCTTGTAACTTGTATCGTGAACAAAAGAGTGTTGACCTCTTTGTGATTCATTCAACTTACAGTTCAAAATCTGGACCAAACGCCGTTAGCTCAGTAGTAGAACATTCATCTGACCGAGGTTCAATTCCCGTAGCGGATAAGGAAAAAAAGCCATATTTCCCTGTTCATCTTAACAATATGATTTCTCTGGTGGTTCAGCGCTGATTACGCCCCCTTTCCCTCCTCTGGAATGGTTATTCACGCGTACCAGGCCAGATCGTCAATGACGGGTGTAGACGTTTTAAACTTCAAAGTACATTCAGTAGTACAACAATGTGTAATATCTCACAACTCGTAGTGATTCCAGGAGCGAAAAAGGACTATTATTTGAAATGTGTGCGTGTGTTTGTGTCTGTGTGAGAGAGAGAACGAGAGGAGGGAGGGGGGGGGGAGGCAGTTGATGGTTTAATAGAATAAAGGTGTTCGGCTCTAAAGCTTAGTCCTACAACATGTCCAAAATGACACTGAGAAAAATTGAGAGAGAAACGGACAAACAGACAGAGAGAAGACTGGTAGATCGAGCGTGTGGATATGGTAGGTTGGTTGGTTGGTGGTTAAATTTTCTGTCCCCAGACACAGTGGCATATACTATAGGGGACGATATTAAGAAGACATGATTAAAATTCAGGACCACATTTGTTAAAAACAATTATGTACATTATAATTTAGTCTTACTATAATAATATCACATAAGGGAGTGAGCGGACAAATAAGTTAAGAAAGACCTTTAAAATGTTAGTTAAAATACATTAGGACGATGATTCACATGAATCAAGAAAAGGGAGTTTGGAGCAGTAAAACGAAATTGTTCATCAACCAGTCAAAGCTGGGGATGTCTAAGAGGGGCTCCGGCCTCGTTAATAATAAGCGTAAAATCAAATATATAAGTTGGGCAAAATAGACGCCCCGGTACATAGCGATATAACTTAAAACTTCTATTAGTAATAGACCGGGTGGACACCCGCCAGTAAAATATAGTTAATTAATAAGTTTACCGACATAAATAATATCAAGCTGTAGCCTAAGACAAGAAAATAATTAGGCACCATCAGTGCAAGGGGTCGATAAACGGTCCGAGAAATAAAAGACCGGCAGTCGCTAGAAAAAAAAAGGTTAAAATCAGTCGGCTATGCTAGATGGGCAGGCACTGCCCGGTGGATATGGTACGTTTTCCCATCTTTGAAATATTGTCCACAAGTTGAGATGACATAATATGGTCACAAAGACCGCGCGTGGAGATGAAAGCAACATTAAACTTGAACTGTTGTCGCTAGCCCAGTAAACACAATCATTAAATGGACATCAAGTAACCAGAGTTATGGGCCTTGGAACCCACCGGTCACTGCTCACTTCACTGACTGACCATCGCTGACCACTGGCTACCTGGTCCTTACATTTGAGACTGTCTGTGACAAACTTTTGAAAGCGGGATGCAATAAACTGTGTTGCTGTAGACCTCGGACATCTCGGATGCTCTGCTGGACACTTGAATCACACATCCTACACACCCAGCGTAGGAGTAACACAAGTTGTTGCGGCACCAAAGGTCCGCTACAGGGTGGTGGGTTGGGGGTGGGTGGGAAGAGGAGTACTGACTTTTCAATAAGAGGTGTGAGGCGGTTTTGCTGGCTGTGGAGGTGCCACAGTCGGGTGTGGTATTTATTTTGTCACGAAAAGGCTGTCGCTTTAAGGAATAGGCAGGGATAGAATTGCCAATGAAATTCAAAGTCTGCCTTATTTATTTATTTATTTATTTCTTTATTTCTTTATTTCTTTATTTATTTATTTTCTCACAGCCTCATATTGCCACAGCAGCAATTTTATCGACATTTTATTTTGAAACACTGTCACGCATCACAGTTGTTTAAATATAAAATATTGTGACCTAATGGTATGTAAGGTTATTTATTAGTCTGGCAACAGCGATAGAATTCCAACATCGGAACGCGACATGTCAGGGTCAACTGCACGAGGGTGGTGGTGCCTATCTTCTTTACCTCTCCGCTTTACCTGGTTCTAAAGGAGCCAGATACCCATTAGGCCTAGTAACCTGGCTGGTCGATGCTTAACTTCCTGGATGCCCTAACCAGTTCGGCTACCGCGTCCCCTCAGAAACAGCACATGTGGACAAATAGTTCTGACGCCGCTGGACTTGGAGTCCTGACATCGTTGGACAAGTTTGATGGGACTGTTGGACATGGATAACGCCGAGTCGCGGTATCTGTTCTTGCCATCTATTTCAAAACCACTTTCCAAGGCTGATGTCCGAGCTGCTTGACCAGCGTCTCAGAGTTCATTTTATACTTAAACCGCCCCTCATAGTGAGTTGGCTTTTACGACAACTGAAGTCAGTAATTATATGACATGTTCTGCCTGTGGTGGTTGTAAGCCTCTTTCTATAGCGCCAAGATTCGATAAGATTGTATGTTCCGTATTTGAAGTCGTCTTCGGACGTCTATTTAAGAAGAGGAAATTGAAATATATTTAATAATGAAATGGAAAGTCGCTGGAAACCTTGTGAACTAAGAACTTATTTGCCAGTTTTGTTAAAGGCAAAGCCTACCACCGTAATCTGTTATTCGATAGATTCCACTCTAACAGTTGTGAAAGACTTCACAATTACATAATTAATAGCTAAATAATACTAATACTCAATAATGCTAACACTAACATTTCGAAAACTATAGGGTTCAGCCTAAGACCGAATATACCCTGCAGGCTGCCCGGTAGTTTTCCATTGTAGGCTGCATTGTGTATTCCATCTTCTTCCGCGTAAATGAGCGTTTTTTTTCAATTCGTGCAGGGATGCAACTCAAATCTTAAATTGATTGCGGGATAACCTTAATAAAATATGCTAATGTACATCTATCGCACAGTACTGGTCTCCTTAACTGTCATTAGCGATGAGCTCCCAACTTCTACGGTAGACAACAGTAGACGTGCTGTGTGAACACTGCGAGCTGATTGCCTGCAGTCACAGCGTCGTTCAGCGTTTAGTTTTGACATAGATTTCAGCGATCAATGTACTTTCAAGAAATGAAGTTCTAGAAAAAAAATTATCTGTGGATAATTTATTTATTTAAATTTGTATTGTATTTTTTACCGATTTTTGGGGACACTTTATTGTCCCTTTTTATCGTGAAATTCTTGGCCTCCCCTTGGGAAGGCGTAGTCGCGTCCACACCCAACCTACCTACTGTGGTTTTGAAATTTTACTGTGGAGCAAACCGGAGTACCCGGAGAAAACTCCAGAGACGTTCCGGAGTCGAAAGTAAATAATAATCGAAGAAAGAAAGCGCCAAGGGGTGGGATCGGTCCCACTCCTGTCAGGAGCCATTGGTTTCTAGCTTGTGGACAAGGCAAGTTAGTCCAGCCTTAGACCACGCGGGCACAACGCTCGCTATTTATTTATCTATTTAATTATTCTATTATTTAATTATTATATTATGTATGTATGTGTTTGCGGAAGAAGAAACGTGAGGGAAATTATAACTTGCTGTAAAATCCGTTAACTCTGCAACTGAAAACAGGCGCACACACACACACACAAACACACACACACACACACATTCTTATGAAAATGAGACAGATTATTTATCTCGCTTGAATGAACATTGAGGTTTAACCTCTACACCCACCATTGGCGATATGGCAGACGGGGATAACCATCCCAGGGAAAGAGGGGTAGTGGCCTGAATCAACACTGAACCACCAAAGCAATCACACTGCTAAAATGGACAGTAAAAATGGCCACATTTTATATCGCCCACCACGGGATTCGAACCTGGGTCATAGGTGTGCCAGGCGAACGCTCTACCAATTGAGCTACGGCGGTGGGCATTATCTCGCTTCGATGGACGGGCCTTTTTAAATGCACCTTTCGGAGTCGCGAGACATCTTGGAGCGGTTTGAATCACATTCCGTCTTCTAATTAGCTTTGGTGGATGACGATTATTATCGGTTTTGCTCGCCGTATCCTTCTCCTTCAATTGAAAGGTGATGATAGAGTATTTATTTCACAGCCATAGCTGAAAACGCGACAGTGAAGGTAACTGACCTAACCGCCGTTTGAAGTCCACTCTCTGTCCACTCACTACCCAGCCTTAAGCCAGATTAACTGACTCCTTCATTTGATCGCAGTCAAATTTACCAGCATCCGGAGCTGTGAAATCGTCAAAGCCTCTTTGTCTGTTCGTTGTGCTGCTCAAATTCTAATAGACATCTTGATGTACTTGCTTTTTGGCCTGAAGGGGCCCTGCCTTCAAAGCGGCGCCTTAAATGTCTGTCAGGCCACAAATCTAGGGGTAGTAGTCGTAAACAAAATTAACCAACTACTAATCTACTATCTTCTTCGTTAGACCAGTCACCTGCCTTTTTTTTTTCCTTGAAAACTCTCCCAAAAATCCTCATTTGTGTATGGTCAGCTTGGGGATATTGGACGCTTTCTGCCAAATGATCACTAGGGCTTTCTCTGTGGTCGCAGAGCATAGCAGCAGTGGAGTACAGACGTGCGGTGAAAAAGCTCTGACTGCCTACAGTACAATGCCTACCGCCGGCTTACCAGCAGAGGTACAGCAAGTATTGGATACAATGCTCAGCTTGAAGAAATTGTCATCTTATCGACTGGTTGGTAGTAACAATAGCACCATACTGATCTTCAGATTCGTCAACATTACCACTGACAGCAACGACTGCAACACCATCAACGACAACCGCAACATCTACTGCGGAACTTACAAGCGCAAAAGCCCAAGTCAGTTGAGGAGAGACAGACGCAGAGCGGGAGAGAGAAGACATAGAATGAAAGAATTGAATAATCACGAAGAAACAAGACTCAACGCAAGTGGCAGTGCTTATTATTCAGCAAGTCCATTTTCCGATAACGACAACAACAGGGAAGACTGTAGGCCTATGCATCAAACAGATAGCGGTTTGCAAGTATCAACAGTCGACTTAATTACAGAACCCGCTGCATTTGCACGTGCACTGCGTGTATCTGATGCCATAGACTGCAATGAGTTGACATCGACACCGCTACAGCTACCGACTGCGTGTATTGCAAAAACGACAGAAGTGGAGCTCACCCCTGCGTGTGACACTGTACAAGAACTCGTGCACTTCGAATGTACTGAGATCGAGAATGACGACAATTTGTCACTGACTGTTGCTGACACTGACGTGTATAATGAAGACGGCGAATCAAACATCAGTGACAGTGAAGTCCCCACACATCAGATCCGTGTCACCGAGCCTTTTGTGTCAGACACTACACTGGGAGAAGTGACACAGGACTTGTTGTCAGACACAGCACTGCAGACTAACATCCGAGACAGCAGCAGAAACACTCGCTTCAACAAAGTGGTCCCCCACTTTTCAGCAGATACAGAACAACTGATCGGCGAGTCTGATGACCTCGTCTTCATGTTTGGCACCAACGAAGGGAAAATCTACGGTCAGTACCACTTCTTCCTGAAGAAAAAGCCAGAGACGAGAAAGCCGCTTGAGAGAAACATCCAGTTCATCGTGGCCAGGCGTGATCCCATCAGCGACGACCAGCAGCAGAGCCAAGCAGATGACATCCTCCGCTACATCATAGACGACTTGAGGGCTCTCTTGGCATGACTTTCTCGGTCAGACATGTGTAAAGCCTTCAAGACTTCGTAAAAAGGATTTATATTTTTTTGGAATCGTTATTATGTAATTATATTGTGACAGTTGGCTGTGGTACCATCCAAGCCTTATGAACTGAATGTTTCCGAAACTCGGTTCGCGATTTCGAAGTATTCCGTTCTCGCGTATATGTTGAAATTGTTAGCCTGCATTCACGTGAACTGGTTTGTAAATTCCCCCAACCCCACTTGATATAGGCCCATGACCTTTGATCATTAAATCATCAATCAATCTCTGTGGTCGTACGTTACTGCAACAGAAGAAGACGACGTTGTTGCCTGCAGTTAGGAAGCAATCTTAGGTCAATTAGCCATGCCTGAAAGACAGGCTTATCAGCGGTATCATCACTGGTAAAGTACGCTACGGACGCAGGGGCAGTGGCAGAACAGCAATTAACTGAACACTTCCAACGATTTAACAATGCAGGCATTTGATATGTATGTGGTTTGTTAATATTTTATAATGATGTTTATATTCTATTTTGTTTTTGTAAACGGGGTTTCGATAAATTAGAGTACAGCCTCGGCGTCCCTTGCATGGGATGCCTTTATTGTTAAATGACCGGCTGGTGGAATGCCCTCAGTGTTACCTGTAGAGTTGTTTCAGCAGATCGTTTATACGGATCGGGGATGAGTCCTTTTTCAACTAAGTTGTGGTCCTGATTCGGTTGTTTGAGGTCACTATAATCAATGACTAACTTTAGTAGTAGGTGGTAGTCATCAGTAACCATTGCAGCAACAGCAGCAGCAGTAGTAGTAGAAGCAGTAATTGTAGTTGTAGAAGTAGTAGGTGCACAGTTACTAAGGTTTGTTAACCATTGTATTAATTAGACTTGTGTTAAGGTCGTACGGTACTGCAACAGAAGAAGACGACGTTGTTGCCTGTAGTTAGGAAGCAATCTTAGGTCAATTAGCCATGCCTGAAAGACAGGCTTATCAGCGGTATCATCACTGGTAAAGTACGCTACGGACGCAGCGGCAGTGGCAGAACAGCAATTAACTGAACACTTCCAACGACTTCATATTGTACAGAATACAGTCTTGAAATAAAAGGATAAAGTCCCAAAGTCTCGTCCTTAAAGTTTGTGAGAAGGTGATTGCGATTAGATCAGCCAGTCAATGCTATAGGCCTATGTAGTTGTCAGTGCATAAACGTAGCCAAACACAGAAAAGTGGTGTGCGAAATAAACCCATTCCTCCTCCTTTTTCCTCCTTATGGCTTTAACACAATATAGTTACACCCAAATTCGTTACACTACGAAGGAACGTATTGCCTTATTGGTCTGATGCCTAGGTCACGGTTTGCAGTTTGTGATTGATTTTCCTGTTAGTTTTGATAATTAGTGTAACGAAAAGGGGTATTTTAAAAAAACAGCGTGCGTGTATGCGTGAGTCTGCGTTTTCTCTGTCTCACAACTTCTCTAACTCGTAACAATAAAGTACGATGTCGCACCTTCTATTAAACCATAAACATAGATCAAACAAAATAGCACAAATACACAATCAGGAAAATGGAATGAATACAATTGTTTTCTACTCGCGTCATGTCGCAGTATAAATCCGTTGAAAGAATATATAATATATACATGCACCACTCACAAATAACACAAAAGTCCCGCTCACGGTCGCGAGAGAGAAAAACAAAAGTTGTAGGCCTATATAAATATAATCACACTGCTGTAGTTATGTTCGACCTCTAGTCTCTTCTCTGCCCACGCCGTCTTTTTTTCCCCTCTGCTTCTCAATCTCATTCACCCCTTGGGGTCATGAGCAATCTTGCCACTGTAGATTGTTCTAACCTATAAAGGGAACAGTGAAAGCCCCAGTTGAAAACCTGTCTTGCCTTTGTAGGCATGACAGATTCACTGCGGCAACAGTACCCCGTTGGAGTGCCGGGGGTTTCAGTATAAATAGTATCCCCACTTTATGGAAATTTAGTGCTTTAAATTCCCACTGTTGCTATCTTCCTCATATACTCTTTCCCATTCCTGCTCTGTCCTATCACTCTGCTATACTATCTTCTTCTTCGCTAGATCAATGACCTACCTTTTTTCTTGAAAACTCTTCCTGGACAAGACTCCTTGTTTGTGTATGAGGTCTGTTGGATCAGCTTGGGAGTGTTGGACGCTTTCTGCTGGGTGGTCACTAGGGCTTCCTATGATGTTAGTATTTAGCAATATAGGCATTTTATATGTATATGTTTCGTTGATGATTTGTAATGATGGTTGTATTCTATTTTGTTTTTGTAACCGGGGGTTCGCGTAGTTGAGGTAAACCCTCAGCCGTCCCCCACGTGGGATGTCTTTATTGTAAAGTGACTGGCCGGTGGAGGGCGTTCAATTTTCCCACTAGGGTTGTTTCAGCAGATCTTTTATGCGGATCGGGGGTTGTCCGGTCCTGATTTGGCTCGGAGGAGTCCGCTGGACCTAAAGCAACAATAAATCAATCAATCAATCTCAATCTCATTCTCTCCTCTCACCTTCTCAGTCTCCCCTCCTCCTCGTCCTCCTCTCCTCAGACTCCCTTCTCTCCTCCTCCTCGTCCTACTCTTCTTTCTCCTTTTGTCCGCCTCTTCTGTCTCCTCCTTGTCCTACTCTCGTTCTCCCTTCCTCCGTCTTGTTGTTGTTGTTGTTGTTGTTGTTGTTGTTGTTGTTGTTGTTGTTGTTGTTGTTGTTCTTGTTCTTCTTCTGCTTCTTCTTCTGCTGCTGCTGCTGCTGCTGCTTCCTCCTCTTCTTCCTCCTCGATTCTTCTTCTCTGTTCTTCTTCTTCTTCTTCGTCTGTCTTTCCGTCCTCTTTATCTTCTTCTTTTTCTTCTTCTGCGCTTATTCTTGAGACCTCCCGCAGAAAGAGACTTGTGCATGCAAAGGAGTTAACAAAAACTAAGTTTCCAAATACACAAACGTTTTTGGGACCATTACATACACCTCTCTCTCTCTCTCTCTCTCCTCTGTGACGGGACCAGTGTAAAAATACAATTCAAATTTCATGCATAACGAATACAGTTCAAAACATAAACACAAATTCTACAATTAATTATAACAACTGATTATTACGTCAATGACACCAATTAATATCATTCATACAAATAAACAATACTTTACTCTGGAATTATAGTTTCAACTTCAAATCAAATCATTATTCAAAATCAATTCGTTATTGAAAAGCGAACCACCATGTTCGTCCCATCCCCACTCCATCCTTCACATGTCCATATCAAGATTATTTATTATTAATTTGATTACATACAAATACAATATAAGCATTTAATAATACTCTTACATTTATAATACAACATTCCAAATAATAAACAATATATACCTGCAGACACAGCTACGAGAAGTCCCGGACAACCAATCTCTAGTACAGTCAAGATAAGAAGGAATAGATTTTTGAATGTACATTAGTGAATTGTCATGTGACCAGCTCAATCAATCAGAATTTAGCTCTCATAAAACATTACCAATATCTTCTCACAAGAACTAACAAACAATAATAATGTCATCGGACCACAATAATAATTATATAACCCGGTACGTGACAGTTAATTTATATATGCGTGTATCTAATCACATGAACTGGAAAAATAAAGTTGGCCGCATCAATATTATTCTCTCATCACCGTCTGTTGGTAACTGTATGATTCTCTAAGCCGAACTCTCACTGCTCCATTTGTACGTCAGAGCGTAGATCTACCAAGGTTTCTTTCAGTGCATGGCTTCACAAAGAGACTATTAGGAAGCAATTGGTTTGCTATCGATACCGTTGCTACTGCCTACTAACAAGATTTCTTCTCCTTTCGGGAGTGCTTTATCCGGAAGTGCATTTTCCTGTAGATGTGATTCCGGTAGTAGACTCCATTCTTTGGCGTTGTAACCAGATTGGTCCTCTAAGGCCTTCATTACCAGTTCGCCTCATCGTGGGTGTACTTCTCTTTTTACAGACATTCTTATACAGCAGTTCTGGGCCAACGAAATGACATTTATATGGGTGGATTTTTTTGGGGGGGAGACTGGAAATTGTCTTATTATTTGGAACTGGCTTAACCCCTCCCCCATCTCTCGGACTTACACCACCACCTCCCACCCCCAACCCTCTCTATCTCTTCTCCATCCTCACCCTCCCCCCCTTCTCTTTTTTTTATATCCATAGATACAAAGACTGAAAAGTGCCCCTTTATTTTGTTGTTATTGGAGCTCAATAAGGGAAGAATAAAAACAGCGACAAGAACAAAAGAACAAGGAAAAGAACTTACAAAGGTGTTCACTTGCGGCTATCCTATCCCTATCCTATCCTAATCCGTAACTCGAAGGTCGTAGGGGCACCACAGATGATCGTTTAACCAGCGTACTCCATCTTTCTCCGTCCTCAGCAACCCTCATGGCTTCGCTCAGTGTCAAACCAGTCCATTCTAGAATGTTGTCCTCCCACCTCTTTTTCGGTCTTCCTCTTCTTCTGCCTCCTTGCACCGTGCCTTGCAGAATGGTCTTTGCAAGGCCTGATGCTCTGGTGATGTGGCCATACCATCGGAGTTTTCGTTTCTTCACCACTGTGAGCATGTCATTGTGTTGTCCAATGGCTTGTGTGGATTTCGTTGTTGGTGATGTGCTGGGTATAGGAAATGCCCAGAAGTCGTCATCTGTAGCACCTCACCTCCATGCTTTGTATTGTTCGTTGTAGATCTGCTGTGAGGGTCCATGTTTCGCAAGCGTATAGGAAGATGGAGATGACAAGAGAGCGCAGCAGCGTTACCTTGCGACTAGCGAAAAGAAATAACATCAGTAGATTTTCCAGTCACACCTTCCAGCAGTGATGCACACGGTGCCGTCCAATACGTCAGCATAAACTGTGTCACAAACTGCGTAAACCAATTTTGCATATCTTTGGGTTTAGCTGCGGTCTCCTCTTGTTTGTTGAGGGGAATGGGTTGGCGGGTTATGGCCAGAAACACACCTGTACTATGGCCAGGAGTTCTATTAATAAATAATAATTTGTTATTGCTGTGTATGTGTTATTATTGTGTGTTGTTGTTGTTGTTGTGTGTATATTGTTGTTATTCGCAGTAAGGGAGACAGTGAAAGGAGAGACAGAGAGAGGGAGATAGGGTGTGCAAAAGAATGAGTAGGGAGGGCAGTGTATGCGTTTACAATGTAATAGCCACAGCAGTAACATTTAAGTCGCTGGTGGCGGTAGCAGCTAACTACTCATTGATTATAGTTTATGCTTACTGCTTTTAACTTGATTAATTCACGGAATGAACGTATGAATAAGCTCTTCTTCTTCTTCGTCCTTTCCTTGTCGTCTTCTTGTTTTGCTGTTTCCGCTTTCATCTTCAGTTTAAAAACAAATTAAAGTGAAGAATTAATTGTGCTATGTGCAATTGCCAGGCTTTTGTGGGTGGTTACAGTGGTGTGATTAAAACGTGTGAACGGCCGACCTGGTCAGCTGTCAGTACATGTTGATTCCAATAAGGCCTCAGATTCACATAGGACTACTCCAAGGCACGCTGCTGTCACCAGCGTATTTCGATATATTGGTTCATTCTTTCTCTGTATATTCAGAACTGCCAGTGACACATATGAATCACTGGTATGGGTTGTCAGTTCCCTATCTCACCCGATCCCGTAACTCGGAGGTCGTTGGGGCACCACAAATGATCGTTTAACCAGCGTACTCCATCTTTCCTCTGTCCTCAGCAACCCTCATGGCTTCGCTCAGTGTCAAGCCAGTCCATTTCTCGAATGTTGTCCTCCCACCTCTTTTCGGTCCCCCTCTTTTTCTACTTCCTTGCACCGTGCCTTGCAGGATGGTCTTTGCAAGGCCTGATGATCTGGTGACGTGGACATACCATCGGAGTTTCCGTTTCTTCACCACTGCGAGCAGGTCATCGTGTGGTCCAATGGCTTGTGTGATGGTTTGTCGGACTTTGTTGTTGGTGATGTACTGGCTAAACGGATGTCTAAAATATGATCCTGATAATTGAACAAGCACTTTAATACTGTGAAGTCGTTTGTACGTTCAATGATACTCGGTATGAGAGGGTTGTTGACAAAGTTGGGCACTTGTGAAGTCGTTTGTAGGTTCAATGATACTCGGTATGAGAGGGTTGTTCACAAAGTTGGGCACTGAGAGCAATTCCCTGAGTCCGGCAGTTAACACAACAGTCCAATGGTTACCGTGCCTGATGATGCGTCATGATCGACGTCATTGCCTAGAAGATTAGATTAGTCAAGATCTGTCTTCGGGCTCCCTAAAAATTGCTATTTTGTTCAGGGTAGCGAGACATATCTGCGTAAAATGACGTCATAATATGACAATCACGAGTGCTATCGGTGTTTCCTACTGAAAGGACATATTTATTAGACAAGAGTAGCCTTTTCTTTTGTTCTCCTTTTCTTTGAACATGTTTAGAGATAAGTCGTGCGACGTGCGCTTCGTCCAAAACGAGGTGCTCTAGCCTTGAGCCTCACAATGTAAGAGCTGTTGCCTAGGTGCGCAGTTCTGCGTCATGTCCGAAGTGATTGATGCCCAATAAGAATTGAGTTCACGGACAGCAACTTGTTTGCACGTTGGTTAGAAAATTATTTCCCGATTGCTAGTCGGTCACTAGTGAGGTGAAGCGAACCACCTTGACAGCAGCCTCTATTCACCTTTCAGCCAACCTCCCTGCTGCGTTTTACTCGCAACGTACTTGCTCGTGCAACGTCCGTCCGCGTACTGAAAGGGGTGGTAGCTTATTCAGTGATTGTGTATGTTAGCAGTTAATCGTCAACAGGGTTAATCAGGTGAAAGAGCTAATAGCTGCCCTGACTGTGAGCGGTACTTAGTACAGTCGGAGTTTAGATGTTGTTGTTGTAGGTTAACGTCCCCGGAGCGTACATGAGACGTAATTGGAGTTTAGATTTAGTTTGGACCTCCTTTTAGAGTCGGTTGTGAAATGCACTCCAGTTACGTACACAGAGGGACGGGAGGGTGGGGAGGCGGAAAGAATGTACAGATAAAAGGAGAGAGTGGGGGAGGAAAAGAGGACGGGAGAGAGAGGTGGTTGTGATGGGGCAAATTAGAGAGAGAAAGAGAAAAACGGTCAGATCGACACAGAAAAATATAGAATTCCCTTTGTAAAATATTAAAAAGCATTATTGCTAAATAAGGAATCATTTACCTGTATAATGCATTATTTAGCAGATTGTGTTAAATAATGTATTATTTTAAAATGTTTCTAAATAATGATTTGCTTACTCTTATAAGGCATTATTTAGCAGCAGAATTTGCTAAATCATGTACTTGTATTATTTAGAATATGTTGCTAAATAATGCATTATTTACGTAAACTATTCATTGTTTAGGGACTGCATTTTTTTAGGGGATTCGCAGGTTATGTAGCCTCGTAGTGATAAAAAAAAAATTGCAAATTCGTGATTTTACGCTAGTTTCGATTTAAAATGAGGCAACTGCTTTATTCCACTTTATTTTTTTAAATTCCTTCACAACAGTATTAATCTACGAAACTGTAACGGTAACGGCTACGAAAGAGAAGGTTACTTCATTATTTTCATTGGCGTCCTTGGCTTAAAAGTACTTCCGCCATGTTTCTTGTCAATCCGACCTGCTAATCCCTCGTAGTTTCGAATTAAGGTGAGACGTTCCATTTGAAAATAAAATATAATTCAACTCAAATTAACAAACGAAAAGACAGTCTCAGCACAGTTCTGGGGTAAATAAAAACAAAAAGAAAGCTTTTTTTGCTTCTGACGGAAAAAACTCAAAAACTGAACACTTCCGCGCAGAACTGACCTTGACCTTTCGTTTGTGTTTGGGAGGTTACAGACGTTTTATCTTCGAATTTGTGGAGTGATATATTTTGAGAAATAAATAATTACTACACATTTTATATGCACAATCTTTGGAAAGACCTTGCATTTAATTATAGAAAGCAGTAAAATTATTTTAAAAAAAACCAAGTTTTCAAGCGAATCATGGAATCCCCTAAATAATAAAAATTGCAGTCCCTAAACATCTAAATAATACTTTATTTGGCAAATTCTGCTAAATAATGCATTATATAGGTAAAGAAATCATTATTTAGAAATATTTCTAAACACAATCTGCTAAAGAATGCATTATGTAGGTAAATATTTTGGTCCTGATTTGGCTCGGAAGAGTCCGCTGGACCTAAAGCAATAATCATGTAATGTAATGTAAATATTTTGTTTTATTTAGCAACAATGCCTTATTTACCTATATTATGATTTCTTTACCTAAACAATGCCTTGTTTAGGTAAATAATAAGTTATCTACGGAGAAATATATTATTTAGAGAAATGTTACATTGTTTGTAAACAAATGTTTGTTTAAAAAATATGCTTCTATAGGCCTATCAAGATTATTTAGCTGAAAGTGGTAAATAGAAACACCGCATAATGTCGCAAATAATTAATTTACAAAGGGAATTCAATAGAAACACCGCACAATGTCGCAAATAATTATTTTACAAAAAGAATTCAATAGAAATAATTATTTTACGAAGGGAATTCAATAGAAATAATTATTTTACAAAGGGAATTCAATAGAAATAATTATTTTACAAAGGGAATTCAATAGAAAGAATTATGTTACAAAGGGAATTCAATAGAAAGAATTATTTTACAAAGGGAATTCAATAGAAAGAATTATTTTACAAAGGGAATTCAATAGAAATAATTATTTTACAAAGGGAATTCAGTAGAAATAATTATTTTACAAAGGGAATTCGATAGAAATAGTTATTTTACAAAGGGAATTCAATCGAAATAATTATTTTACCAAGGGAATTCAATAGAAATAATTATTGTACAAAGGGAATTCAATAGAAATAATTATTTTACAAAAGGAATTCAATAGAAATAATTATTGTACAAAGGGAATTCAATAGAAATAATTATTTTACAAAGGGAATTCAATAGAAATAGTTATTTTACAAAGGGAATTCAATAGAAATAATTATTTTACAAAGGGAATTGAATAGAAATAGTTATTTTACAAAGGGAATTCAGTAGAAAGACAGTGAGAGTAGGGAGGTGTAAAAGGTGAAGGTGTTCCCGCAACATTTCGGTCGTTGTAGAGGAAATCCCTTTGGTGACTCTCTTTTCTCTAGGCCTGCGTAATGAGGGCGGTGCCTATCTCCTCTTTCTCGCTGCTTTACCTTGCCCGGTTGTAAACACAGCCGGCTACCCATTCACAGCTGATGTTTGTTGTGCTTGTTTCAATGTTGTTTGTGTGTCGTTTGGTGGTCGCCTTCCAAGCATGGCCCACCCATCCAAGTGCTAACCCTTGCCGACGTTGCTGAGGATGAAACGTGGCTAGCGTGTGCGCAAATCACTACACGACACTGCCATCCAAGTGCTAACCCTTGCCGACGTTGCTGAGGATGAAACGTGGCTAGCGTGTGCGCAAATCACTACACGACACTGCCATCCAAGTGCTAACCCTTGCCGACGTTGCTGAGGATGAAACGTGGCTAGCGTGTGCGCAAATCACTACACGACACTCCCATCCAAGTGCTAACCCTTGCCGACGTTGCTGAGGATGAAACGTGGCTAGCGTGTGCGCAAATCACTACACGACACTTCCATCCAAGTGCTAACCCTTGCCGACGTTGCTGAGCATGAAACGTGGCTAGCGTGTGCCCAAATCACTACACGACACTGCCATCCAAGTGCTAACCCTTGCCGACGTTGCTGAGTATAAAACGTGGCTAGCGTGTGCGCAAATCACTACACTACACTGCCATTCAAATGTGCTAACCCTTGCCGACGTTGCTGAGCATGAAACGTGGCTAGCGTGTGCGCAAATCACTACACGACACTGCCATCCAAGTACTAACCCTTGCCGACGTTGCTGAGCATGAAACGTGGCTAGCGTGTGCGCAAATCACTACACGACACTGCCATCCAAGTGCTAACCCTTGCCGACGTTGCTGAGCATGAAACGTGGCTAGCGTGTGCGCAAATCACTACACGACACTGCCATCCAAGTACTAACCCTTGCCGACGTTGCTGAGCATGAAACGTGGCTAGCGTTTGCGCAAATCACTACACGACACTGCCATCCAAGTACTAACCCTTGCCGACGTTGCTCAGCATGAAACGTGGCTAGCGTATGCGCAAATCACTACACGACATTGAAATCCAAGTACTAACCCTTGCCGACGTTGCTGAGCATGAAACGTGGCTGGCTAGCGTGTGCCCAAATCACTACACGACACTGCCATTCCCAAGGGATGGACGGAGAAAAAAGCTTGGAAAACACTGTCGGACACAGTCATGACGTCAATATTTGGTTGTCTTTTTCTTTTGTCCACGTCCGTACAAAGTATTTTGTTTTTATATTTAAAATAATTATGAATAAACATTTATTTCCTTTTGACCTTTGCTGATAATAACAATTAAAATGATAATTAAAGTGTTGGCGGAGCCGAGTGTGTGAGAGGGAGAGTGGGGTATACTGGTGAAGGTAGAGGGAAAGTGGGGCTATACTGTTAGATGTTAGAGGGAGAGTGGGGGTATATTGGTAGATGGTAGAGGGAGAGTGGAGCTATACTGGTGAAGGTAGAGGGAAAGTGGGGCTATACTGTTAGATGGTAGAGGGAGAGTGGGGGTATACTGGTGAAGGTAGAGGGAGAGTGGGGGTATACTGTGAAGGTAGAGGGAGAGTGGGGGTATACTGGTGAAGGTAGAGTGGGGGTATACTGG
Organism: Oncomelania hupensis; assembly: GCA_036898135.1. Lineage (NCBI taxonomy): Eukaryota > Metazoa > Mollusca > Gastropoda > Littorinimorpha > Pomatiopsidae > Oncomelania > Oncomelania hupensis. The sequence goes on along the minus strand of CM072518.1, from coordinate 5,945,807 downwards.
TGGAGGTAGAGGGAGAGTGGGGGTATACTGGTGAAGGTAGAGTGGGGGTATACTGGTGGAGGTAGAGGGAGAGTGGGGGTATACTGGTGGATGGTGTAGGGAGAGTGCACTTGTCAGTATAAACAAGTCTATACCGTGAAGAACTCTAATAATACATGTTCATGTTGGACAGATTTAGAACTGCGGTTACCGTTAGCAGTTACTACGCTGTTACAAATATTGTCAGCAGTTACCTGTCCTCAAAGACTAAAGAGACAGAACTCTCAATGATGACAATACCTACCACACCACAGACTAGTCATTCAACAGCAATCCAGACTTTTCATTATTACACCCCAAACACTTTAGCCATGAAGCACTTTGGCTTATTAAAATTCTTCCAAAGCCAACGGAAATTTTAAAGAGTTCTTAAAATAACTCCTACGTCTCTACCCCACACATGTTTATGTACAACTAAGCCTCCTAGGTCGCACACCTAATGTTTCTGTACAACTAAGCCACCTAGGTCGCACACCTAATGTTTCTGTACAACTAAGCCACCTAGGTCGCACACCTAATGTTTCTGTACAACTAAGCCTCCTAGGTCGCACACCTAATGTTTCTGTACAACTAAGCCACCTAGGTCGCACACCTAATGTTTCTGTACAACTAATCCACCTAGGTCGCACACCTAATGTTTCTGTACAACTAAGCCTCCTAGGTCGCACACCTAATGTTTCTGTACAACTAAGCCACCTAGGTCGCACACCTAATGTTTCTGTACAACTAAGCCTCCTAGGTCGCACACCTAATGTTTCTGTACAACTAAGCCACCTAGGTCGCACACCTAATGTTTCATTTGAGATACAATGCGTCAGCACAATTAAGATGAACATGTGTTGGTGGTGTGAGGGGAGGGTGGGCGGTAGTGATGTGGCACAAACTGGAGAGAGGATCAGGAGTGGGGGATGACCAGACGTTTTCATTCGAACGTGCGTATTGTGAGGTTTAAAATAGACTAGCACATTCAGGAAGTCCTCTCCAGGATCGTACAAACAACTGCGGCCCTGACAAGGTTGAAGACTATTTAGAAAGACAGGATCATCACTCTACACTCCAAGGTAAGGCTGCTTCGCTCCCTTGTCATCTCCGTCTTTCAATACTCTTGCGAAACATGGACCCTCACAGCAGATCTACAACGAAGAATACAAAGCATGGAGATGAGGTGCTACAGAGGACTTCTGGGCATTTCCTATACCCATCACATCACCAACTACGAAGTCCGAAAGACCATCACACAAGCCATTGGACAGCACGATGACTTACATTAATGAAGAAACGGAAACCCCGATGGTATGGCCACCTCACCAGAGTATCAGGCCTTGCAAAGACTATCCTGCAAGGCACGGTGCAAGGAGGCAGAAGAAGAGGGAGACAGAAAAAGAAGTTGGAAGACAACATTCAAGAATGGACAGGCTTGACACTGAGTGAAATCACGAGGACTGCTGAAGACAGAGAAAGATGGAGTACGCTGGTTAAACGATTATCTTTGGTGCCCCAACGACTTTCGAGTCGATAGGATAGGACAATCTGAAAGTAGATGTTATACAATACTACTTTATAAGGCAGTGTAACACATTTCACCTTGAAACAATGTATTGGCGTATTCATTTTAGATATTACTGATGGCATAGCATTTTTAGATGTTATGCTATAACCAAGAGGATGTCATATCCCGTTTGCTACATTAATTTAAAGGGAGATTTTGTCTATAATAGTAGGGCTTAACAGTATAATACAATAAGTTACTTAAAGACTCTAATTAGAACTGTGATCCCTATCGAGAGGAAATAGAAGTTTACAACATAATTGTGTGGTCACCAGTACGGCAGTCAACGGCTGTGTGCGATGGTGAATAACGGAGAAGTGCACTAGCTCAGTCGGTAGTATATCTTACATGCCCAAGGGTCCATTCCGAATGATGGCGGAAGGAATGTACTTAGATCTCCACAAGAATAGTTTTTTGATAGTGTTTCACTTCATCCCCTGTCGCCTCAGCGGCAGGTTATTCAACCCGGGCGTTCTGTGAAACGACGTGACAGAGAGATGACAGCGAACGTTGATTAGGATGGCTTAATAGTCCATATTATTGAGAATATAACAAGTTAGCGTCTTGGATTGCTTGTGTCTTGGGCCGGCTCCTTGGGCTAGCCATTGCCAATATCAAAGGAGCAATACAGAATGAAACAGTTTATTATTAGACAGCTATATCATGAGAACAATACAGAGTGATACAGTTTATTACTATATAGCAATATCATGAGAACATTACAGATTGATACAATTTATTACTATATAGCTATATAATCATGAGAACAATACAGAGTGATACAGTTTATTACTATACAGCTATATCATGAGAACAATACAGAGTAATACATTTCATTACTATATTGCAATGTCATGAGAACAATGCAGATTGATAGTTTATTACTATATTGCTGTGCAACGTTGTTTTCCGTTAAAGGCCCAATACTAACCTTTTTTATAATTGGGGGATTTTCTCATGTTGGTGATACAATTTTTTGTTCTTACTTACCGACAAATGGTGTTAAACTCTTTTTGTATTCATGACCAAGCACTTCACGTCTTTGAAAACTGACATCTGATCCGAGGCTTTTGTATTTGGTTTCAGTATGGTAATAATGAGGTATTGGAACTATACATAAAACTTCCAGCCTGGACGTTGTCCCTTCTGTAACGGGACAATCTGTACCTTCTCTTAAAGTGACCAGTAAAAGGATCATTTGTGCCCCTAATCGACTATCAACCACGTTGACCAGCTGCTGGCCAGGTACCGTGGTCCAGAGGTCGTAAAGACCGATGTTTGTTTGTTTGTTTATTTCATTTAACGTCTATTCACCGAAGTGATTTTAGACAAGAAAATAAAAGGAAGGTGGGGGAAAATGATATTTGCTACATGGATGGGGGGAAAGCAGATAACATTTAAACAAAGTAGTACAGTAACATAACATGAAATAAAATTAAATAAAAATTAAGTATTCAAACATTTTAAAACTTACGGAACCACTTCGGTTCAGCCATGCCGACCAGAGAACGTCGGTGCTGTTACTACCAGACTGTGCGCGACCTCCTTTCGAAGGATCCGGTGCTACGACTGCCCGACACTTCCAAGGAATTCGTTCTGAGAACAGACGCAGCGGACGAAGGCATCGGCGCCATACTGATGCAAGAACACAAATCGAAACTATTTCCTGTCAGTTATGCCAGCAAGAAACGGTCAAGGGCTAAACAAAATTACTCAACCATGGAGAAAGAGTGTTTTGCCATCATATAGGGAAACCGGAAATTCGAACTATACCTTCAAGGAGTGAAGTTCGTGTTACAAACTGATCACAAGCCGCTAACCTACTTATACTCTGACAAGTTTGTGACAAGTTTGTGAACAGTCGCATCATGAGATGGGCTATGTACTTGCAGAACGTTGATATGCGAGTGGAATCTATTAAATGATCGGACAAAGTTGGTGCGGACTTTCTCAGCGAAGTGTGTGAATAAAGAATACCGTCAACACCCAGACAGACTGAAATAAGTTTCTGGACTTTGTTTGTGTACTGCGTCTCAATGTTGTTTGACATAAATTAAGTAAATTTCTTCTTGTGTAGGGGGTTATGTTACGATTGAGACGCGCACGATACAAGTAGTTCCAAACGTTTTCTATTGTAAATAATGCTGTAATAGCATGTATTTATCTTTGATGTGATTCTGCGCTGTTGCTAGAAAAAATTTTGTATAATGTTGATAATTTCCGTCGATTGATATTGTTTTTGGTATCTTTGATAATTTTCTGGAATTACTTGTTTATTATCGACCAAAATTTCCAGATCCATCTGGCAATAGCGTGTAAACAGAGGAATGTTCTATGACGTAAGACAGTGCGCAGTTCCTCCTCCAGTGAGGTGTTTTATTTTAATTGGGTGTTATTGCATCATTCTGGAATATTCGAAGTTTCTCTGGATTGCAGAGAGGCTATATAAGTAGTGCACTGTCTGCTTATAAAAAATAGATTTTCGAAAAACGATCTTGTATGCAGTTGTTTGTGTTTGCTGAATAAAGTGGGAAAATTTTATACGACGACTCCTGCCTTGTTGCTGAGTGAACAGTCTGCGTGGATAAACGAATTCGAGTTACACACATTAATATTCAAGCATCGGGGCTGAATCGACTATTGATAAATCGTGTAACACCATTAATGACTTTGCTTAACGCAAGTGGAATTAAAACAAATTTAGTTAATTATGCGGCAGTTGTAGCCTACTTAATAAGGTACATGTAAAGGCGCTTCATTTCGTAACATGACAACCAAGTGATTGGAACAAATATGTAATTGAGGTTAATACAGTCAGTTTCAGGGATGGAGGAGTCTGCCTCCATTCAATGATGCTATTTTGGTCTTGTATTATTTTACCTTATTATTTTACATGTCAGATGCCCTTGCAGACCACGAAGGCACAGTCAGCATAGGGGGAAGAGCAATCTCCAACCTTTGTTTTGCGGATGACATTGATGGATTGGCTGGAGAGGAACAAGAACTTGAACAGCTGGTACAGAGGCTTGACACCACCTCCAGAGCATATGGAGTGGAAATAAGTGCAGAGAAGACCAAAATGATGACCAACAACACCAATGGCATCAACAAGGACATCAAAGTCCAAGGCCAATCCCTCAACACAGTGCATAGCTTCAAATATTTAGGAGCCATTGTATCAGACAAAGAAGACTTTTGGGCATTTCGTATACCCAGCACATCACCAACGACGAAGTCCGACAGACCATCACACAAGCCATTGGACAACACGATGACCTGCTAACAGTGGTGAAAAAACGGAAACTCCGATGGTATGGCCACGTCACCGGATCATCAGGTCTTGCAAAGACCATCCAGCAAGGCACAGTGCAAGGAGATAGAAGAAGAGGGAGACCGAAAAAGAGGTGGGAGGACAACATTCGAGAATGGACTGGTTTGACACTGAGCGAAACAATCAAGGTTGCTGAGGACAGGGGAAAATGGAGTACGCTGGTTAAACGATCATCTGTGGTGCCTCTACGACCTCCGAGTTACGGGATAGGATAGGATAGGATAGGATAGGATTCTTTTACCTTATTGGTCAAGGTACAGACCAGTAGAAAATCAGGATAAGTCACAATGCATTAATGACAATGGACGTGTTCATTGTTGCTCTCAATGATTCCCAGTTTCATGAAGCGGAACATATGTCTGCAGTGTGCGTGCGTGTGTGTGTATTGATGTGCTTGTGTGTGGTTTTTGATGTGTGTGTGGGCGCAGGAAGGCAGGGAGGGAGAGAAGGAGGGAGGGCAAGAGAGAGAGAGAGAGAGAGAGAGAGAGAGAGAGAGAGAGATGTGGAGCTTCGGAATAGGCAGGAAATGGGGACTTGTATTTATATTTTAAGGGGGTGGAGAGAGGAAGATGAGGGGAATGAATGGCTGGATGCGTAGAAAGTGGAAGTTGGTAAAGCTGTCAAAGTCTCACTCCCGGACTCCTCTCAGGAACTCTTAACTCTTGATGGTGCTTTTCATGACTTCATCCGTGAGTCTCCTTACGCTTTTGGAGATCATCCATTTGATTTTCAGCAAGCCCAGCTGATACATCTGACAAGCTGACAACACGTCTGTATCTCAGGCACAATTGTACAAACTCAACAAATCATTGGCGGCAAAGAACGGGAGATAAGTCTTTCCTTTCATTGCATTATTGCCCAGAGGACAGCCTCTAACAAGGATTATCCACCGCCATTGAACTCCGCTTCCACTTCTATAGGCGAGACGTACTACCTACACTTGTTGGCCAGCAGTCACTAACTCCTTTGCCGTTAACGCCCTCTCAACACCCTCTATTCCCCTCCCTCATTATCCACCCCCTCCGTCCCCACCACCACAAACACGATTTGTTTGAGCCCCAGTTTTGTAGGTCACAGTATTTGTGCCTGATGAATTGACTATCACTAGTGTCAGTAGGCCATTGACACTGTAGGCCACACGGCACGCTCAATGACACTGGCTCTACTTCATTCATAAACCCTCTGTCAGCTACAGCTTGTCGTCCCCACAAATAGACCAGCCGAGCGTTGCTCAGCCTGAGCGCTACGTAACGTTACGTAACTATTTTGGCGGAATGTCTGTGCAACTCTATATTCTTTAGCGGTCTCGAAAAGTTGTTTGCGAAGAGAAAAAGATGGCGGCCAAAGTGGTGGGCTTAATAATAATAATAATAATAATAATAATGTATATTTAATATAGCGCGTTTCTTGATACAAATGCTCAAGGCGCTTTACAATTACATCCAGTTACACATACATGCAACACATAGGAAGCACGATAATTAAGAACAACATCATCAAACAAGCAAAAGCATATTCAAAGCAAGACATCAACAACATAGCCATACATACAAAGCGCGAAGGACATACAAGCTAAGCATAGTTAAACCACGGCAGTACAAACAACAGGGTCATAAATACAAAAACACTAAAAACAATACAAGCAAATCATAGTATAAGTGCACACAGGGCATTGATTGATTGATTGATTGATTGTTGCTTTAGGTCCAGCGGACTCTTCCGAGCCAAATCAGGACCGGACAACCCCCGATCCGCATAAAAGATCTGCTGAAACAACCCTAGTGGGAAAACTGAATGCCCTCCACCGGGCCAGTCACTTTACAATAAAGACATCCCACGCAGGGGACGGCTGAGGCTTTACCCCAACTAATCGAACCCCCGGTTACAAAAACAAAATAGAATACAAACATCATTATAAATTATCAACAAAACACATACATATAAAATGCCTATATTGCTAAATAATAACATCATAGGAAGCCCTAGTGACCACCCGGCAGAAAGCGTCCAACACTCCCAAGCTGATCCAACAGACCTCATACACAAACAAGGAGTCTTGTCCAGGAGAGTTTTCAAGAAAAAAGGTAGGCCATTGATCTAGCGAAGAAGAAGATAGTATAGCAGAGTGATAGGACAGAGCAGGAATGGGAAAGAGCAAATGAGGAAGACAGCGACAGTGGGAATTTAAAGCACTAAATTTCCAGAAAGTGGGGATACTATTTATACTGAAACCCCCGGCACTCCAACGGGGGTACTGTTGCCACAGTGAATCGGTCATGCCTATAAAGGAAAGACAGGTTTTCAACTGGGGCTTTTACTTTTCCCTTTATAGGTTAGAACAATCTACAGTGGCAAGATTGCTCACATCCCCAAGGGGTCACACAGGGTATAAGCAAACCAGCGAAGCAAACTCGAGGCTAGACATTAAAATCAAGACATCAGCAAACCAGCTTTCGATTTGCGAAGAGCGATGTGTTCAACGGTGAAATAGCAATGGAGAACTTTTGTCAGTTACAGTCTGCTAAGATTTGTATACTTGTTATTTGACGGAATAATTATGTTTATGTGCAATTGGTGTGAATTAGGATTTATATTTGGTAGTAATGTTGTTTCGTCAGCGTGATTGACAGTAACTTTTACGAATAACAAATAACGAATCTTTATTGTCCCCATTTGCACAAGGATATTTGTGTGTGATGCACAGTAACTGTTGACATATTAAGAAGACAACACAAAGGTTAGCGTACAGGTATACAATAAAGAAACGGTAGTGGATATTAGAACAACTTAATGCATAACAATACTAAAAAAATCTTAAGACTAATACTGCCATTTTCTCAATCATTCACGCTTTCTCATGACCATGCTAATCCTTGTACATTCATTCTTATCCACGCACCGACTCATCCAACACACATCCTTAATACATTTAAGGGGCTCACTGTAGTAACGCTAGTCGTTCTAGGGTTACACATTACACACTTCCACTGTCAACGCTATGTCAACATTGTTGTTTCCCTTTACTAACTACAGGGGAGTGGAGGTTTTACATACATTATAAGAAAATAAGTAACAACCAATAGGATACTGAGCAAATGAAATGGTGTTACATGGACACTATACCCATGACTAGTTACGACTAGAGACATTCCGCAACGAATACATCAATAAACTGTTAATGTTTGTTACTTCAAAAACATGAGACTAGATTTAACATTGCTAATAGAATCATGCTACTAGGTAGGCATCACAGATCGGCTTTCAGCCGACTTCACTTTGATTGGCTGTTGTGCAGTCAAAATACGCTGCGCCATTTTAAAAACGTTTGCTTATGGCAAAGAACTTCCCAGAAGCAAAAATAGTTCAATCGCAAACGTTTTGTGGCGCTTTTATTCTAGGCAACTCGGGGCTGGTCATTATCAGTCATTCTACACACACACGCACGCATACACCTTACCTCCTCCCCCCAACGCACACATGCACCCTAACCCCCCTACCCCCACCCCACACACACACGCCCGCGCTCACACACATGCACGCACACTCACACGCACGCAAACACACACGAATGCACGCGTACACGCACGCACGCGTATACACCCGCCTACACAAACACCACACATACGAACACACATACACACCATCTTAAACCTCGCAAAGTGACAACCTTGAGGATGACACACGCACGCATTCTACGCCACGACACCCACATCCACACACTCACACTCACATAGACACACAACCACACCCACACTCACATAGACACACAACCACACCCACACACTCACATAGACACACAACCACACCCACACTCACATAGACACACAACCACACCCACACACTCACATAGACACACAACCACACCCACACACTCACATAGACACACAACCACACCCACACTCACATAGACACACAACCACACTCACATAGAAACACAACCACACCCACACAGTCACATAGACACACAAACACACCCACACACTCACACAGACACACAAACACTCACATAGACACACAACCACACCCACACTCACATAGACACACAACCACACCCACACTCACATAGACACACAACCACACTCACATAGAAACACAACCACACCCACACAGTCACATAGACACACAAACACACCCACACACTCACACAGACACACAAACACACCCACACACTCACCTAGACACACAAACACACCCACACACTCACACAGACACACAAACACACCCACACACTCACAAAGACACACACTCACTTAGACACACGCACACACTGACATAGACACACAAACACACCCACCCACTCACAAAGACACACAATCACATAGACACACAAACACACCCACACACTCACACAGACACACAAACAAGTGGCGAACGTACGACTTAGGTACGAGACTATGGAGGTCACCGAGGGTTTTCTCCGGGCACTCCGGTTTCCTCTCTCCCTTCAATAATGATACTGGACGCAGTCAATGTAAAAATTTCAAAAAATAAAAATTCGATTTTTTTCGGACTTTCAGTAGCGATCTCCCTGCCTTTACGTCACCTATCGAGTGATGGATGTGTATTTGTTGTGTGTGTGGATGAGACAGGGGAGCGTGTATGTTGGGTACAGATCGCCGCGCTTTGAGCCTGCTTGATTTGGGGAAAGGCGCGTTTATAGCATCCAGTCTTATTATTATTATTATTATAAACACGCCCACACACTCACATAGACACCCCCACCCACACACACACACACTAACATAGAGACACACACCCAAACACTCACATAGACACACAAACACACCCACACACTCGCACAGCCGAGGTTACACAATGTTATCATGACTTTCCCGAAACGCCACCTACGTTGTGCTGACAATGGATCATATTTCGTCTCCATTTTAAAGTACTTTGAAGTGTTCGAACCCTAACCCTACCCCTAACCCAAACCCTAACCCAGCCCTAACTCTAACGGATCATTGTTCTGACGTCAAAACAAGTAGGCATGTCAATACAAGTTATGTAGATGTTCACTGATTTGTCCAGATAATACTGTGTAAACATGGACGCATAGACACTCAAACACACTCACACACACTCACAAACACACACACACACACTCACACAGACACAAATACACACGCACACCATCTTATATATATATATATATATATATGTTTGTTTGTTTTTCTTGTGTGTGTGTTATTTTTTTTTAACCAATTTCAGGTAAATAATCTTTGTATAGAAGCATATTTTCTAAACAACCATTTGTTTACAAACAGTGTAAGATTTCTCCACATGATTTATTTTCTCCGTAAATAACTTATTATTTACCTAAACAATACATTACTTATGTAAATAAACCATGACATGGGTAAATAAGGCATTGTTTCTAAATAATGAATTATTTATCTGTATAATGCATAATTTTTGCAGATGTGTGTGAAATAATGTATTATTTAGAAATGTTTCTAAATAATGATTTGTTTACCTATATAATGCATTATCTAGGAGAAATAGAAGATGTTGCTAAACAATGCATTATTTATTTAAACAATTCAATGTTTAGGGACTGCAATTTTCATTATATAGGAGATCCCAGAATTGGCTTGAAAACTTGGTTTTTATAATTTGACTGCTTTCTATAATTAAATGCAATGTTTTTCCAAAGATTGTGTATCGAAAACTTGTATTAATTATTTATTTTTCAACATAAATCACTCTACAAATTCGAAAATAAAGCGTCTGTAACGCCCCGAACATACACGAAAGGTCAAGGTCAATTTTGTGCGGGAGTCTTCATGGTTTTCACTATCTCCGTCAGAAGAAAGGAAAAGTATGCTTTCATTTTGTATTTATTTACTCCAACTGGCAGAGAAAGAGTGGCAGCAACAGGAGTATTGAATTGTTTAAAGACTGGAATTACATTACATGATTATTGCTTTAGGTCCAGCGGACTCTTACGAGCCAAATCAGTACCAGAAAGACTGGAATCAACGCCTCTGCTATTTTTTTTCACAAGATCTTCGTTAACTTGCTGGTTCTCCATGTTTATTTACTCTAAAGGCACTCCCGCCAATGCAGAAATAATGATAGATCCCTCTTTTTATAAGCCGTTACCGTTACAGTTTTGTATATTAATACTGTTGCGAACATATTAAAAAAAAAGAGTGAAATAAAGCAGTTGCCTCATTTTAAATCGCAAAACAGCGCAAAATTACGATTTTCCGATTTTCTCTATTGCCACACACAACCTCATAGTAATATGACTTGTAACTGCGAGTCCCCTAAATAATGAAAATTGCAGTCCATTAACAATTAATTGTTTACATAAGTAATGCATTATTTAGCAACATCTTCTAAATAATACATTATTTAGCAAATTTAGCTCAATAATGCATTATATACATGTAGGTAACGAAATCATTATTTAGAGACTTCGTTGGACTTCGACAACGAAGTCCGACAGACCATCACACAAGCCATTGGACAACACAATGACATGCTCACAGTTGTTAAGAAACGGAGACTCTGATGCTATGGCCACGTCACCAGAGCATCAGGCCTTGCAAAAACCATCCTGCAAGGCACAGTGCGAGGAAGCAGAAGAAGAGGAACATTCGAGAATGGACTAGTTTGACACTGAACAAAGCTATGAGGGTTGCTGAGAATAGAAAAAGATGAAGTACGCTGGTTAAACGATCATCTGTTGTGCCCCAAACACCTTTGAGTTACGGGATAGGATAGGATAAGATTTAAAGACATTTTTTTAAAATATAATATATTATTTAACACAATCTGCTAAATAATGTATTATATAGATAAAATTCCATTTTTTTTTTCTTTTAGCAATAATGCCTTATTTACAACTATCAATATTGATTTACCCAAACAAAATAGTACTATTGTTAGGTAAATAATAATTTATTTACGTAGAAAATATATTATTTAGATAAATCTTACATTATTTGTAAACAAATGATTATTTAGAAAAAAGGCTTCTAAATGGTCACGGTGGCCTAATGGTAGAGCTTTGGCTTGCGGATCTGAAGGTCCCGGGTTCGAGCCCAGGCCGGGGCATTGTGTTGTGTCCTTGGGAAAGACACTTTACTCCCGTTTCCTACTCCTCAGGATGAGAGTATAAACCGAGGTCTAGTCTGTGTCGCATACATTCCATCATAACGGACTTTAAAGATCCTGACGCTCCTGTCCTAGACGGGTGAGTGCCGGTGACAAGAACACACCCAGCATGCACCTAGGTCCTTCTCCCCCATCCCTGGCTGCCCAGGATTGTGCTCAGTCGTCCGGGCGTCAGACCATGCGCCCAAAGGCTGCGGGTGGGCGTCTCGGGCGGCTTGAGTTAGATCCTGTATCGGCTAGCGCCTTGAGCAGCTCTTGAGCTGAAAAAGCGCTATATAAGAACGATTAAATAAATAAAATTAAATAAAATAAATAAATAAATACAGATTGTTTTCCTGAAAATGGTGAAATAAATATTTTACAAAGGGAATTCCATACCCAGGTTGGGGTATCGGGGTTTTGTGTATAAATAGTATCCCCACTGGCTGTGGTTTAAATGACCACTGTTTCTGTCATTCTCATTTGTTCTTTCCTAGTCTGTTCTGTCAATCTACTATCTTCTTCGCTAGACCAGTAACCTACCGTTTTTATTGAAAGCTCTCCCCAAACTCCTGAATTGTGTGTGAGGTCTGTTGGGTCAGCTTGAGGATATTGGATGCTTTCTGCCAAATGGTCACTAGGGATTTCTTTGGAATTATTTTTTTTAGCGATGTAGGCATTTTATATGATTGTGTTTTTTAAATATTTTATAATGATGTTTTTCAGGCCTTGCAAAGACCATTCTGCAAGGCACAGTGCAAGGAGGTAGAAGAAGGGGGAGACCGAAAAAGAGGTGGGAGGACAACATTCGAGAATGGACTGGTTTGACACTGAGCGAAGCCATGAGGGCTGCTGAGGACAGAGAAAGATGGAGTATGCTGGTTAAACTATCATCTGTGGTGCCCCTACGACCTTCGGGTTATGGGACAGGATAGGATAGGATAGGATAGGATAATGATGTTTGTATTCTATTTTTGTTTTTTGCGAGCGTTGTGGCCAAGTGGGCTAAGGCGGGACTAACTTGCCTTGTCCACAGGCCAGAAACCAATGGCGCCTGACATGTGTGGGTTCGATCCAGCATCTGGGCGTTATGTTTATCCGAATATTATTTACTTTCGACCCGGGGGTTTTATCCGGGTACTCCGGTTTGCTCCCCCAGCAAAATTTGAGAATCACAACTAATGTTAGGTAGGTTGGGTTTGGGCGCGCCACAGGCTGCAACTACGCCTTCCCCAGGGAAGGCGGCCCAGAATTTCCCGATGAAAAGGGACAATAAAGCATAAAAAAACAACAACATAAACAACAGGGGTTCGATAAATTGGAGAACAACCCCAGCGTCCCCTGCATGGGATGCCTGTATTGTAAAGTGACCGGCTGTTGGAGTGCTTTCAGTGTTACCATTAGGGTTATTTCAGGAGATCTTTTATGCTGCTCGGGGCATAGTGCTCTTTCCAACAAGTTGTGGTCCTGATTCGGCTCTTTGCAGCCCGCTAGACCCTATAAACCATGACTAACTAACGTGTCACTGAATCGGAACAAAACTGACTCAAACTGTATTACTAAAATAATACAGTAATGACTATCGCAGATTATATACCCCGCTGACCTACGGTATTAAGTAGAATATTTATTATACAACAGATGCGCTCGGAGATTAACCTTCCAGTACCGAAATGGAGCTGCAACATCTGTGTGACCTACAAGATTATAATAATATCTGTGGTTAAATTTTACAACGGACTGCTGATCGATTTGATATTGCTGTGACTAATGTTGTTCAGTTGGATGCCATTGAACTGTCGATCTTAGACATCTGTGTCCCGTAGCCGTCACTCAGTGGGTATAGCATTCACCTGGACCGCCGATGACCCAGTTGCAATCCCGTGGTGGACAAGATAAAAGTGGCCATTTTCGCTGTCCTTCTTTGTAGTGTGGTTGGCCTGGTGGTTCAGCGTTGATTTAGGTCTCTACCCACTGTACTGTGGGATGGTTACCCCAGTCCGGCACATCGCCAATGTTGAGTGTAGACCTTATAAACTGTCATCTTCATTCTGTCATACATCGGGGATGGCTAAGGTAGCTGGTCAAATAACAGTACGACCAAGAACAAATAACAGCACGACCAAGAAGGAAGAGAACAGGGAAGAAGAAGAAGAAGAAGAAGAAGAAGAAGAAGAAGAAGAAGAAGAAGAAGAAGAAGAAGAAGAAGAAGAAGAAGAAGAAAAAGAAGAAGAAGAAGAAGGAACAGAAGAAGAAGGAACAGAAGAAGAAGAAGAAGAAGAAGAAGAAGGAACAGAAGAAGAAGAAGAAGAAGAAGAAGAAGAAGAAGAAGAAGAAGAAGAAGAAGAAGAAGAAGGAACAGAAGAAGAAGAAGAAGAAGAAGAAGAAGAAGAAGAAGAAGAAGAAGAAGAAGAAGAAGAAGAAGAAGAAGAAGAAGGAACAGAAGAAGAAGAAGAAGAAGAAGAAGAAGAAGAAGAAGAAGAAGAAGAAGAAGAAGAAGAAGAAGAAGAAGAAGAAGAAGAAGAAGAAGAAGAAGGAGGGGGAGGAGGAGGAGGAGAAATAGTAGGAGCAGAAAGAGGAAAGAAGCCCCCTTCTCCTTCTCCTCTTTCTTATGCTTCTCTATCTCTGTCTGTCGATCTTTGTCTATTTCTATCTTTGTCTGTCTGTCTCTCATGTGATGCGATGTGTTCCTTGTTGTGGCATGGTTGATTAGTTAGTTAGTCATTGTTTATAATGTCCAGCGGACTGCAAAGAGCCGAATCGGGGTATTTACAGTGGTGGTGTCTGGTTCGATGGTGTGTGTGTTTGTGTCGTTTACCTGGGATGGTTGAGGATGTGTAAGTTGTGTGCTGGCGCGAGCGTATGATGGCTCGGCTCGTGCGTGTTTATCTGTGCATTTATGTGTTCTTCAGCGCGCGCCCCATGTTTGCGCGTCGTCCAAGAAAGTGAACATTGCGGTTTTTTTGTTCATTATAGATGATTATACAGTAATTGAATAATACGTGTGTGTGTGAGGATGTTTACACGGCGTTATTGGGACAAACTAGTGCAAGTTTGCATACGTTCTTTGGACAGACCTTGTTGGGACGTCCACTTAATGATCCGTGAGGGTTAGGGTTAGGGTAAGGGTTAGGGTTAGGGCTAGGGTTAGGGCTAGTGTTAGGGTTAGGGTTAGGGTTAGGGTTAGAACACTTTAAAGTACTTAAAAACGGGGTCGTAGCACGACCCATTGTCCACAGAACGTATGTGGCGATAGAGGAAAGTCCAAATAACGGTGTCTCCGCAAGTATGTGAGTGTGTGTCTGTGCCTGTGTGTGTGTGTGTGTGTATGCGCGCGCTCTTTTACATATGTTTGTGCTAAGGCGAGCATATAAGCCTATATGTCCGTAAATGAGTTTAGCGCGGAATGAAAACGGTACAT
Source organism: Oncomelania hupensis (assembly GCA_036898135.1). NCBI lineage: Eukaryota > Metazoa > Mollusca > Gastropoda > Littorinimorpha > Pomatiopsidae > Oncomelania > Oncomelania hupensis. The sequence goes on along the minus strand of CM072518.1, from coordinate 5,930,366 downwards.
CAGAGCGCGTGCGGCAAGGTCATTTTTCTTTCCACTAAACAGTTCAAATCATTTCATTCGTTGTACACCATGTTATCACCAAGCCTGTCAATACATATTTCATTAAGTGCAGAGAGAGGAAGAAGGGAGGGGGAAGGCGATGGAGTGAGAGAGAGAGGAAGGGGGAGAGAGAGGTAGGGAGGGGGAGAGAGAGGGAGGGAGGTGGTGAGAGAGAGGTAGGGAGGGGGAGTGGGAGAGTGGGAGAAAGGGAGGGAGGGGTAGAGAGAGGGAGGGGTAGAGAGAGAAAAGGAGGTGTAGAAAGAGGGAGAGAGAGGGAGAGGTAGAGAGAGAAAAGGAGGTGTAGAAAGAGGGAGAGAGAGGGAGGGGTAGAGAGAGAAAAGGAGGTGTAGAAAAAGGGAGGGAGGGAGGGGTAGAAAGAGGGGGAGGAAGAGAGAGGGGGGAGGGAGGGAGGCGGGAAGAGGGAGGGAGGTGGAGAGAGAGGGAGGAAGAGAGGGAGGGAGAGAGATGACGTGAGTATTTATTCATTAATGTATTTGTTTATTTATTTAATTGTTATAGAGCGCTTTTCCAACTTAAGAGCTGCTCAAGGCGCTGGCTGATACAAGACCTAACTCAAGCTGCTGGAAGGGCCCACTTGCAGCATTTGGACGTATCGTCTGACGCCAAGACAACTGAGCGCAATCCAAGGAGAAAAGACGGTTAAACAACAACTAAAAAAAAAGATAGAAAAGAAGAAAGCATGTTGGGGGTAGGGATGGAGGATGTGATGGGGGTGTTGAGTAATGGCAATTGCGATGGCTTGTGAAGTGGGCAACATTGGCTGCATGTGAAGCAGTAGCTTCAAAAGAGAACTTCACGGCTACTGTGAACTGTCAAAGTGTTTGCCGGACTGTTGACGTTTCTCGCCGCCTCTGGTAGCATTTCCTATTGCCCAACATACCCCACATTACTCTCCCTTTTAATCATGATTTTTTTGGTGGGTGAGGGTGGATTTAAAAAAAAGAAGATAATATCTGAAATATTTGGGAATCAGAGCCGGCCAAATCGGTCTTTCAACCTGTCTAGTCTGTCCGTTGCACGCAATATCTCAAGACTCAATGAAGGGATTTTTCGGCACTAGGACCAAACTTCTTATAGTGATAATATTGCACGAATTCTACATCCGCGCCTTATTCCTAAATGAGACTCAAAACGCGGCGATCTGTAATCAGCATTAACGCTCCCATGTTACATACACACATGTCACACTCACAGTCGCATACTTAACACACACATTGATCACTCACACATTTTGTGTATAGGCAGGCAGATCTCTATTAACAAAAGGAATGAAAACTAAATTTTAGATAGCATCCAATACCTTTCTAGAAAGGTGGGAGGAAACCGCACTCTCTGTGACATGAAAAGGATCGTAAGTAAGTCACCGCACTCTCTGTGACATGACAAGGCTCGTCACTAAGTCACCGCACTCTCTGTGACATGAAAAGGCTCGTAAGTAAGTCACCGCACTCTCTGTGAAATGACAAGGCTCGTCACTAAGTCACCGCACTCTCTGTGACATGACAAGGCTCGTCACTAAGTCACCGCACTCTCTGTGACATGAAAAGGCTCGTAAGTAAGTCACCGCACTCTCTGTGACATGACAAGGCTCGTAAGTAAGTCACCGCACTCTCTGTGACATGAAAAGGCTCGTAAGTAAGTCACCGCACTCTCTGTGACATGACAAGGCTCGTCACTAAGTCACCGCACTCTCTGTGACATGAAAAGGCTCGTCACTAAGTCACCGCACTCTCTATGACATGACAAGGCTCGTCACTAAGTCACTGCACTCTCTGTGACATGAAAAGGCTCGTCACTAAGTCACCGCACTCTCTGTGACATGAAAAGGCTCGTAAGTAAGTCACCGCACTCTCTGTGACATGACAAGGCTCGTAAGTAAGTCACCGCACTCTCTGTGACATGAAAAGGCTCGTAAGTAAGTCACCGCACTCTCTGTGACATGACAAGGCTCGTCACTAAGTCACCGCACTCTCTGTGACATGACAAGGCTCGTCATTAGGTCACCGCACTCTCTGTGACATGAAAAGGCTCGTCACTAAGGCACCGCACTCGCAGTGGGGCTGGGTAGCTCAGTTGGTAAGAGCGTCTTGCTAGTAACCGAAAGGTCGCTGGTTCGAATCCCGGATTGGTCAACGTGTGATCATATTATTTTCCCCTTTACCAACAACTGGCCCGCTGGTTTCAGTATAAATCGGTCCAGTAGTCACCTATATGCGAAAGTGTCGTGTGACTATAATCTACAAACAAACAAACACTGCACTCTCTGTGACATGAAAAGGCTCGTCACTAAGGCACCGCACTCTCTGTGACATGAAAAGGCTCGTCACTAAGTTACCGCACTCTCTGTGACATGAAAAGGCTCGTCACTAAGACACCACACTCTCTGTGACATGAAAAGGCTCGTCACTAAGGCACCGCACTCTCTGTGACATGAAAATGCTCGTCACTAAGTCACCGCACTCTCTGTGACATGACAAGGCTCGTCACTAAGTCACCGCACTCTCTATGACATGAAAAGGCTCGTAACTAAGTCACGTAAATTCTTTCCCTAACGCGTTCCAACCAGCAACTTTCAACATAGGAAACCAACGCCCAACCAACTGAGCTAGCAGGACATCCCCTTGATCTTGTCAACGACAAAGAAAGATCTTTTTGTTCCCACAACTATTTCTCATTGTCACCATACTCATTACTAACACTGAATACTACACAGCAATATTTAGATTATAATTGAAGCAACAAATACCCCAGTCATTAGGTAAACACGCATGCAGGATCTGTGTAATGTATAGGTAATGGTATTTGCATTTATAATACAATGGATGAACAAAACAAACGGAGGAATAAAAGCGTCAACACAAGAGCAAACCTGCAGGTGCACACAAAGCAAACGATTGAATGAAATACTTGGAGAAAACAATGAACAACGTTTGGACGGTAGATAGTAGACATTGAGCAACATTTGGACGGTAGACAGTAGATAACGAACAACATTTGGCCGGTAGATAGTAGACAATGAGCAACGTTTGGACTGTAGATAGTAGACAATGAGAAACATTTGGACGGTAAGGTAGACAATGAACAACATTTGGACGGTAGATGGTAGGCAATGAGCAACATTTTGACGGTAGATACTGTAGTAGACAATGAGCAACATTTGCACGGTAGACAGTAGACAATGAGCAACATTTGGACGGTAGACAGTAGACAATGAGCAACATTTGGACGATTATAATCTTGCCAGTTTGATTTTTTTAAAACTTCCTGCTAAGTACATTACATTACATAATTGTTGCTTTAGGTCCAGCGGACTCTTCCGAGCCAAATCAGGACCGGACTACCCCCAATCCGCATAAAAGATCTGCTGAAACAACCCTAGTGGGAAAACTGAAAGCCCTCCACCAGCCAGTCACTTTACAATAAAGACATCCCACGCAGGGGACGGCTGAGGCTTCACCCCAACTTATCGAACCCCCGTTTACAAAAACAAAATAGAATACAAACATCATTATAAATTATCAACAAAACACATACATATAAAATGCCTACATTGCTAAATAATAACATCATAGGAAGCCCTAGTGACCACCTGGCAGAAAGCGTCCAATATTCCCAAGCTGATCCAACAGACCTCATACACAAACAAGGAGTCTTGTCCCGGAAGAGTTTTCAAGAAAAAAGGTAGGATACTGGTCTGGCGAAGAAGACGATAGTATAGCAGATTGATAGAACAGAGCAGGAATGAGAAAGAGCAAATGAGAAAGACAGCGACAGTGGGAATTTAAAGCACTAAATTTCCAGAAAGTGGAACACTGACTTGAGCATTGTAATGTAATTTATGTTGGAATGGAAGGAACCAGTGAGCAAACAGACATTAACACGCAGGCTACCAAACAGTCAAATCTATGATCTGTGTAGAACAGACAACGGCCTTTGTGAAGTGTATAATATTATAATTGTACAGCTAACGTTGGCTGACGTGTCCTACTAACGTGCTAGACACTGAACGGGTTTTGTTTGTTAAACAATACTTTGAGTGTTGACTGGTGTCGGAGCCTTTTGAGTTTGGAATTGTGCTTAATAAATTATTATTATTATTATTATTATTATTATTATTATTATTATTATTATTATTATTATTATTATTATTATTATTACTATTATTATTATTATTATTATTATTATTATTATTATTATTATTATTATTATTATTATTATTATTATTATTCCTATCCTATCCAGTAACTTGAACGTCGTTTGGGCACCACAGATGATCGTTTAACATGGGTACTCCATCTTTCTCTGTCCTCCGCAACCCTCATAGCTTCGCTCAGTGTCAAGCCAGTCCGTTTCCGTTTCTTTAGCACTGTTAACTGTATGTTGTCGAATGGCTTGTGTGATGGTCTGTCGGACTTCGTTGTTGGTGATGAGCTGGGTATAGGAAATGCCCCAAAGTTTTATGTAGCACCTCATCTCCATGCTTTGTATTCTTCGTTATAGATCTGCAGTGAGGGTCCATGTTTCGCAAGCGTATAGGAAGATGGAGATGATAAGGGAGCGCAGCAACCTTACTTTGGAATGTGGACTGATGGGCTTCAACCTTGTCTGGGCCGCAGTTGTTTGTGCGATCCTGGAGAGGACTTCCTTTCAAGACCCCTTGTCTGATACAATGGCTCCTACATATTTGAAGCTACGCACTGTGTTGAGGGTTTGGCATTGGACTTTGATGTCCATGTTGATGCCATTGGTGTTGTTGATCATTTTGGTCTTCTCTGCACTTAGTTTCATTCCATAGGCTCTGGAGGTGGTTTCAAACCTCTGTACCAGCTGTTCAAGTTCTTGTTCCTCTCCAGCCAACCCATCATTTGTCATCCGCAAAATGGAGGTTGGAGACTAGCAATGAATCTAAAAATACCCCGGCTATGATCATCACCGATCATTAGTCAGCCAAGGCAATAAACAACAATAAAACATATTTTGTGTGTATTTCGATTTTCAGTTTGACATATCCGAAATTGAAATAATCCTCCTAGGAAGATCAGATGGAAAGCGGTTGCTAAGGACTGACGCCCAGAGCAGTCCAAATTAATTGTCCTAGTCAGTAACTAGTCCACATTCTAAAGCCGTTGTTAGCAATGTTGTATGTCTCACCTTTAGTCTTAGCCTTGCTTTTGTTAGCGTCTATGCATGGCAGTACAGAAGCCTTGAATGAACAGTGTGAGTCATTGAGGTGATAAAAGGAAGTGTTATAGGATATATGAAATGGTGCTAAGCCCCGGGGACCGCAACAGCAACACCCAAGATCTCGACCAAACCCCAAGTCTATGGCAATATTGATCAACGAATTGATCCTGGATAGTATTGGAAGAAGAAGAATAAGAAGAAACAACTTTCTCGGTTTGAAGTTTTTTACATAAGATTGTCGGTGTAAACTAGTCATACAGTAAACACGTGAATTATTATTTTTTATTATTTATTATTATTGGGTATTTGTATAGCGCACATATTTCGCCGTTCTTGGCGACTCAAGGCGCTGGCCGATACAGGATCTAACTCAAGCCGCCCGAGGCGCCAACTACTATCACATTCACGGATCACGTTCACTATAATTATTATAAAACTTGTGAGACAAAATTTCACGTGTTGGAAGCTTCGCTGTAACTCCGTTTGAGAAGAGACTGTGTTTCATAATTTATTATTGTGACAGAAGCTTACGTTGGTGAAGCCTGGCTGTGATGTGTGCCAGGAGGGACTGTTTGCTAGAAGAGCTGCAGGCTCTATTTAGCAGGCCATTCAGTGCCATCTAGTTGGCACGATTTTTTCGTCCACACGACACCTCATAAGGAGTACGGAGATTAATGGATTATCTACCATGCCAATGATCCTGATTCAGGGACACGTTCACATCAAGTCTTCAGAACTCGTTCATGTACTCTTTGAATGGGACAGCGACTGTGGTGGGCGTGTTTGTTTGTAGATTATAGTCACACGACACTTTCGCATATACTGGACCGATTTATACTGACACCAGCGGGCCAGTTGTTGGTAAAGGGGAAAATAATATGATCACACGTTGACCAATCCGGGATTCGAACCAGCGACCTTTCGGTTACTAGCAAGACGCTCTTACCAACTGAGCTACCCGGCCCCTCTGGTGGGCGTGTGTGGGTGATGTGAGATTAAGTAGCCCCGTGGGTAGTGTAGCGGAATTCTTAGGCGGCTGTACATCCTTCAAGAGCTGGTGGTGGGCTGTTGTACAACAGTAAGATCACTACAGGCGCTCCATGGGTAGCGTGCATGAAGCTTACATAAAAGTCGTACACAAATTTTGCCCATATCTCCAAAATCGGCCATAGCTATGGGCGGTCTTAAACCAGCTAGAAACTCGTTTGCATGAGTGCCCGTAGCACTGCCCGTAGATATGAGCGATATATAAATGTGCCCGCGTAATAGGTAGGCTTGCAGCAAAGAGAGACGACGTAGGCCTCGGTCAGTCTCAGCAACGCAATGTGGAAGAAAAGCAGCGCCAGTTTCATTTATTATACCCCGGCTGTCGATCTCCGGCCCGTCTTCTAGCTGGAGGAAAAAAAGTGATTCAGCTACATTTGATGCTATGATACCGATAAATAAACGCCATAGAGCTTAGTTGTTTAATGTAGTTTGTAGCGAACTACTACGACAAATTCTAGGTCGTCTTCAACAATTACACATAAATCTATGATATCGGCACGTTAAAACCAAAACTTCGATCGAATTTCTAGATCATCACAATAATCAAAAGGTTTCAAACGCTCCCTAAACACGCGTTCTCGTAGAAATGGTCTTTGAAACATGACTTGATAAACAAGCCTGTTAGAAGCCATGTTTGCTCTCGCGCATGCGCTTTTGAACGACGTTATGGGCATTCTTACTTACGGACAGAGTTACAACAAGGGGTCGAATTCATGACCCGTTAAATTATAGGCGATGGTTAACGTTACCAACATTGGTTTTGTAACCAACAATGGTATCGTTAACCATCGTTTAGCAGATCGCTATTCATGAGCGAGTGTCCACCCATTGGTACGTAACCAAGGCTATTTTTGGGCTGTGCGGGAATATCCGTAAGGGGGCATTATTCAAGCAGCTGTTTTCCTTAATCTTTCGTCAACAAAATATAAAAATGGCTGTGGCAATGGCAAAGAGAAAAGCAAACTTTTCGTACACTGAAACTAATTGAGAACGTTATAGAATTTAAACATATACTGATGGCAAGTTTATCAACTGATGTCACGAACCGCCTGAAAAACGACTGCTGGAAAAAAATCGCGGAAAGAGTGACTGCAGTTGGTAGTGCGAAGCGAACAGCCGAAGACGTGAGGGAGAAGTAAAAGACTATCGGAATCGTGCAGCCGCACGATTAAAGTCTGGCAATGGTGGCGTGATTAGCAAGCCTACCGACAGCATGCTGGATATCATAGTGAGCAAGGAGAGCGAGCTTTTTGTTGGGGTGAAAGGAGAGAAATCACTTTTGATCACTTTGTAGTTTGTAATGTTAGACCTACATTTTGTTTTTAGACTGAGGTGTCAATTTCTGCCGTTTCTGGGTAGTTTGGAACTTGAAATGTTGTCTTTATTTCGTAGGGTTGCATTACCCTACGAGTATAAACTATACAGATACACAATAAGCCTACACATCACCAGTCAAAATCCAACAACAATATTTTAATAATAATAATAATAATAATAATAATAATAATAATAATAATAATAATAATAATAATAATAATAATAATAATAATAATAATAATATTAACCCGTTTTATTAATATGACATATTATTAAAGGTGCCAGAGGCATAAAAACGAAGAGTGAGACACACATGTAAAAGTGGTGACAAAACGCCTTGCCGATCACACAGTTTCAGTCTGTCTACCGCGTTCGTTAACGTGATGATGTCATGCCGACGAAAACGAAATTTTGATACCAGTTCCACATCATCAAATTTGTCAAGTGGATTACTTCTGTCGCGAAATACTCTCTCTCTCCTCGGAGCTCGTCTCTGTCGAAGTTGCCACCAAACGATGGCCGCCATTTTTAACCAGTGTTCCATTGGTTATCGGGTGGTCCCCTCTCCGTTAAAATAACCATGGTTAGCAACCGTCGTTAACTCTGCTAAGGCCTCATGAATTTAAAATTTCCAGCTTAACCAACGTCGTTAATTTTACCAACATTGGTTAAGCCTTAACCAACGGTCATGAATACCACCCAAGGAGATAGCACCCGTAAAGTTACGACCGAATTTACGAACGACTGGAGACTTACGAACGCTCATGCACACGGTTTTTTGGCCAATTTGCCCATTCGTAACTTTATGGTTAAAATTTTCGTATGGGCAAGAGATACGGGGTTTCATGCACACCACCCTTACAACAAGGAGATAGCACCCGTAAAGTTACAACCGAATTTACGAACGACTGGAAACTTACGAACGCTCATGCACACAGTTTTGTGTTATTAAAAGCTCTATTACCGTATTAGTATATAGACATGCCATAGTAGGCTACTACGGTGGTGCTTTTCGGGCGTACCAACGTTTCTGCCTGCCAAGTCATGGCGTCTTTGTAATGCTAATGAGCTCATCTGTCCTGCTGTTCTATTAGCCAAAAGCACTACTGCATGGCACAAAGTGAACTATTCATGCTTTGAAGTCTTTTTATTGCTAATGTAGTCGTCTTGCTGTGTGGTTAGGTTAAAGGACTGTGACTGAAGTAATGAAAGGAAATTAGCAAATACAAGATTAAATGCTATGTGTTGAACTGCTTTGACAGTGTTATGAGCAGGAAGGAGTCCATGTTGCCATGATATTGGTTGTGCGTCTGATACCGGGAAGACATTTTTGACACACACACACACACAAACACACATACAGAGAGAGAGAGAGAGAGAGAGAGAGCTATATTGCGGAGTGTTTTTTATTTATAACAATAATTATATCAACAAATATTAATGTAGATATTTATAGGGATATGGATTATCACTCTAAACCTATTTCAGTTCAACACACCAGGGCAAACCGCTTACGCCCGCTTGCACTGACGCACGCATACACACACACGCGCGCCTAGAAAAAAAAAGGGGGAGAGAGAGAGAGAGAGAGAGAGAGAGAGAGAGAGAGAGAGAGAGAGAGAGAGAGAGAGGCAGTCAGTCAGTCGAATTGTATTTCTTAAACGGACGTAGAACATAATTTTATTGCAAAATATTGTGATCATTGCAGACTTCAAGAGATTGTTGGAACAGCGTTATTCCCAGTTAAAACAAGTAATCTTCTGTATTTAAACTTGTGTGTACAAGACAGTACAGTAATACAGCACGACACAACGCACCAGACTTTTCCCAGGAGGAAAGAATGGATAATGAACTGTTTCCTCCCCCCCACCCCACCTCACACTGCACCCCTAGCCACGCACCCGCCTTTGTCCAAGCGTGTTGTGAGAAGGCTTGTAGTTGTCAAAGAAAGAGGTCAGTAAATGACCTTCCTATTGCGCAAAGGACGGCCAAACTTGCCTAAGACACGCACACCCACCACTTACTGCAATCTTTTAATCTCTACACACATTCAATACGCAAAGAACAGTTAAGTTTTAAGTGGCGCGTACGATGGAGTGTGTTTATGTGTGTGTGCATGTGTGTGTGTGTGTGTGTGTGTGTGTTTGTGCTTATGACATTGTGTCACTGTTATGTCATTGAAATACAGGCCATTGACTTGTGTTGTAATGGAATAAATTGCCACAGAATTTTCCAACCTGTTCAAATCAATCATCCGTTTGTCCATATTTCATATCCAAGATAAAGACCACCAAGCTCTGACACTCCTCATTATGTAATGTGTGTGTATGTGTGTGTGTGTGTGTGTGTGTGTGTGGTTTATTGTATTATCATTTTGATGGAAAAGACATACAAATGTGGTGTGGGGTAAGGTGATGTAGGGTGGGGTGTGGTGGTGTGGGGTGGGGTAGGTAGAAGCAAACCCATGGAAATGATTGTGCGTGTTTGTTTTACTGCCCGCTAGGCAATGTTGGAAAACGCTCTCTGGGGATGTACAGCAAATAGAACCCAAACCTGGTTTCGTTAGAGAGGGTCAAGCCTGCAACCTTTTTTTTTCAATGTTATTTTTCTCTGTTTCCTTTTGTCCTAAAAAAACGTTTAAGATGAGCCAATTTGTGGCCATGAGGTTAGTAGGATTGATGTTTGATTTTCGTGATGTTTTCATAAATGATGACTGCTGCCTCAACTTCTTCTCGGAGAATTAGGAGGATTTCTTCTTCTTCTCTGTTCTCAGGACATGCTAGAACTGATGGGTCTCCGTTTGGTGTGTGGTTGTAAAAGTAAGAGCAGTATTCTGTCCATAGGTCCAAGACTTCTTGTTTTTCTGTAAGGCATATGCCAGACTTGCTTTGGATCGTGGAGACCTTGGGCTGTTTAACACTTGTCAGCCGCTTCATAGTCTGGTAGGCCTTCTTGCTGTTGTTCTTGTTCATACTGTTCTCTATTTCCTGGCATTGATCTTCTAGGCAGTTATCCTTTGTTGTGCGCATGTATTTTCTGATGTCATTGTTGCTTTTTGGTAGGCATCAGCTCCCTGTGAGGTGTTCTTTTTCTTTTTAATCTCTCTTCGTTTATCACACAGGTCCAAACGTTCAGGTGTGATCCACAGCTTCTTCTTGGGCCGGTGATTTCCAAGGATCTCAGTGGCGGTCACTGTCACAGCTGAGTTGAAGGTGGTGGTCATGGTGTTGACATCTACTTCACCAGCTCCCAAAATGAGCAGTGGTGCAAATTTCCCTCCAATAGTGGCCTGAAATATTTCTGCCACCTCCGGATCTTGCAGTTTGTCCAGGTCGAACTTCAGTCTAGTGCACTTTGCTGTGTTTACTCTCTTCAAGTGGAGCCGGAAAGACATGATCACGAGATTGTGGTCACTTCCGATGTCTGCTCCTGGAAAAGTGCGTGTCCTGCCAATGTTGATGCTTGATCTGAAGCGTTTCTTGACCATGATGTAGTCGATCTGGTTGTGATGCTCCCAGCCGGGACTGCGCCATGTCCATCGTCTGGATGTTTTTTGTGGAGACCAAGCGTGTTTGCCAGTATCAGATTGTTGTATCTGGCAAACTCCAATAGTCTCAGACCCCTGTCATTTGTCTCGTTTTTACAGTGGGGTCCACATGTGTCTCCCCAGTTGTGATGCGCATCTTAACCAACACTTCTGTCTTAACGTCAAATCTCTTGTCAACCAGCACCAAGTCACTGGGATGATTTATGCACCGCCAAATGTAGCACAACATTCCATCAGGTGTTCAGGCAATGAGTACATGAAATTATCCCCCCCACCCAACCCCCCACCCCCCACCCCCCTCCCCCCAAAAATATATATATATTTATATTTTTTTATAAGTTTATTTATTTATATTTTGATTTATCTATTGAAACTGAGAGAATATTAATAATGTGCCCCTCCCATTATTCCCCCACCATAACTCTTTCCCCAGCCTACAACAGTTAAGTAAAAATATAAAAAGGAAATTAGTTTTGTAGTATAAAAAAATTCATTGAAAACTAATTGAACAAAAATACATCTTTTGGCTAATAAATAAGATACTTTGACTTTTTAAATTTTTTTTAATCATATGTAGGAAACGTAGTGGAAAATTTGCATGAATTTTTAAAGCTGTTGCAAGTAGAACTACATATGTACGTGAGACGCGAAAACTTTGTGTCAACCAACAACTAGAAGTTGAAGAAATGCAAGGTTTGTGATCGTCATTTTTTTTCTAAGTATTAATATAAGCAGCTAAGGTTGGTGATACTAAAGCTAATGCTTATATATATATATATATATATATTGCTGTGTTGTGCTGCTCATACTTACTGGAAGGAAAAAAACCCGATCCCACACCTTGCATTTCTTCAACTTTTAGTTGTTGGTTGACACGAAGTTTTGGCGTCTGACGTCGCCGTGTTTTATTTTACTTTCCTAGAGGAATCTGATGAAATGTGCAGTATCCTCTTTTCTTGTTTTCTATCGCGTTGCATTGAACATTAAACACGCAACAGAAGTCGCTTTTTCTCATTTTGTCCCCTCGCCCCCCCCCCCTCCTCCCTCCTTTTCCTTTCCAAGGGGGGTACCGGGGGTTTCTGTATAAACAGTATCCCCACTTTCTTGAAATTTAATGCTTTAAATTCCCACTGTCACTTTCTTTCTCCTTTGTTCTTTCTCACTCCTTCTCTGTTCTATCAATCTACTACATATATCTTCTTTGTTAGACCAGACACCTTCCTTTTTTCTTGAAAACTCTCCCACAACTCCTCATTTGTGTATGGGGTCTGTTGGGTCATCTTGGGGATATTGGACGCCTTCTGCCAAATGGTCACTAGGGCTTTCTATGGTATTATGTAGCAATGTAGGCATTTTATATGTATGTGTTGCGTTAATATTTTATAATAAAGTTTATATTCTATTTTGTTTTTGTAAACGGGGATTCGATCAATTAGAGTAAAGCCTCAGCGTCCCTTGCATGGGATGCCTTTTTTTTAAAGTGAGAGGCTGGTAGAATGCCTTCAGTGTTACCGTTAGAGTTAGTTAGTTAGTTAGTTAAAATAGATTAACGTCCCCGGACACATAAGCGTATAGGGGACGATTTAACCGTTAGAGTTGTTTCAGCAGATCTTTTATATCGGACAGGGGTAAGTCCTCTTTCAACCAAGTTATGGTCCTTATTTTGTGGCCCCGATTCGGCTCTTTGCAGTCCGCTGGACCCTATAAATAATGAATAACTAACTAACTCATTTTTGGAATCGCCATTCACAATCGTCGGTTTGTTAACAATTCCTCCCCCTCCCCCCCCTACTCCCCTCTCACTCCCCCCTCTCCCCTTTACCCCACTTCCCAGTTTTCGCTGAATGTAAGAACATTCAGTCGGCGCAAGCGTCACGGCAAAAGTTATAAGCGCAATATAATTGTTCCGGGACATTTTCAGATGAAAGAGAGTGAGAGAGAGAGAGAGAAAGAGAGAGAGAGAGAGAGAGAGAGAGAGAGAGAGAGAGAGAGGTGGGGGGTGTCAGTCTCACATCAAGAATTCCACACAATCATTTTGCTGGTTTAAGTGTGTCAGTAAATTATTAATAGAACGACTGACGTATACATCGTTGCAATAATTTTGTGTTTAAATATTAATGCGGGACGTTACTGGCGACATATATCAGTGTCCTCTCTCTCTCTCTCTCTCTCTCTCTCTCTCTCTCTCTCTCTCTCTCTCTCTCTCTCTCTCTCTCTATTTTTCTCTCTCTTAAAAAACTGATGGGCGCTCTGAGCGCAATAAAACTGCATGTAACCTTTATTTTGTGTTGTGTGACGCGAAGTCACTGCGCCAGCTATAATATACCATGTTATACTGTAAAGTCATTTTACAAGGTTTTATTACTGTCCGCGCTACTGTTTTAAGTCAACCGACAAAAGATAGTATACACTTGTTTAAGTTAGTGCTTACCTTAACTAAGAGTATTAACAACACCTTAACAAGACGTTGCTAGTAAGACGACCTACACGATGGTTTACCGCTACCAAATGCCACTCAACGCTGAAGACCTCTTCAAAGAGGATCAGGTCTGCGTAAAACAGCCCCCAAATACTTGTAGCAACTTAGCACTGACAGAGATAGCGAGGTGCTGTGTTGCAATGTCGTCACCGTATTTAGCTCACTTCGCTAGATCTAAGTCGTGTGTCCAGACAGTGTTTACTACATTACATTACATGGTTATTGCTTTAGGTCCAGCGGACTCTTCCGAGCCAAATCAGGACCAGAGAAGTGAAAGAGGACTCACCACTGATCCGCATAAAAGATCTGCCGAAACAACCCTAGTGGTAACACTGAAGGCAATCTACCAGCCGGTCACTTTACAATAAAGACATCCCACGCAGGGGACGCTGAGGCTATACTCTAATTTATCGAACCCCCGTTTACAAAAACAAAATAGAATGCAAACATCATTATACAATATCAACAAAACACATACATATAAAATGCCTTCATAGCTAAATAATAAGATCATAGGAAGCCCCAGTGACCATTTGGCAGAAAGCGTCCAATATTCCCAAGGTGATCCAACAGACCTCATACACAAATGAGGAGTATTGTCCCGGAAGAGTTTTCAAGAAAAAAGGTAGGTGGCTGGTCTAGCAAAGAAGAAGATAGTATAGCAGTGTTACGTTGAAACGCGAATGGTAGTACGTCAGAAACGCGCAAGATAGATCTAATCGTTTCGTTTTGCAAAGTATTCAATAATGGTGTTTATTTACCTTTGATTTGAGTTTGCATTGTTGTTAGGAGAGGCTTTGTATAACGTTGATAATTTGCGTTAGTCGATATTATTTGAGAATCTTCTGGATATGCGTGTTTACTCTTGATAGAAATTTCCCGATACATGTCGAAGCAAGAGGTCGTTCTGGAAGATATAAAAATATGTATTGACGTAAGTCAGTGATGACGATCTTTTATTCGATTGGTGGCAGTGCGTCATTTCTACATTGTTCGAAATTCTTCCGGAAGAGAGAAAGAGGTTATTTAATCGTGTGCCGAGTTGCTGTTGAGAGATAGTAAAGTTGTTGATAGAGAGTTGCTGTGAAAGTTGTTGAGTTAAATTGAGAATTGTATGCAGTTGTTGGTGTGTGCTGAATAAAAGTGGAAAACTTCATACGTCGACTTTGTGACTTGTGGGCTGTTTGGACGGGTTGCGTGGATAAACGAATCTGAGTTACACAACTATCAGGAATTCAAGCATCGGGGCTGAATCAGATACTGATAGAAAAACACCAACATCAAACGGAGTGTAACAAGCAGATTGATAGAACAGAGCAGGAATGAGAAAGAACAAAGGAGAAAGACAGCCACAGTGGGAATTTAAAGCACTACATTTCCAGAAAGTGGGAATGCTATTTATACTGAAACCCCCGGCACCCTCACGGGGGGAAAATCCTTGACTGACTGGACGCATAACGGTAATGTATATGTTATGGACAGTAAATATTCTTATATAGCGCGCTCCCTTCTGAAAAAAGTGCTCAAGGCTTTGGTCGTAAATCAGGCGTTCAAGACATGAAGTAGCTGCATCAGTGTAGCCTACATTAAAAAGAATTGTTTGGGGTCGTATATATCATTGTAATTTTCCATGCACTAGTCAGACTCCGCATGTCAGTGGTGTAAAGAGCAACCACAATCACAAAATGTGTAGCAATTGTGCGTCAACGGTACGCATTGACAGGACGTCCTTGATTCCAGTGTACAATGTCAGTATGCAGCTGCAGGCTGTAAAGAGTGGATAGGCGGCTCCTTACGCAGCTCTTTGACATTAAGTGCGTTAAGGACATTTCCATTGTTATCCAAAAATTAAAATAACTACAATCAAAATAAAAATAAAAGCTGTTAAATACTTCACTGTTACTGTCTGTTACACTCCGTTTGATGGTGGTGTTTTCAATCAGTAGTTGATTCAGCCCCAATGCTGAAGTACTGATGAGTGTAGCTCAGATTCGTTTATCCACGCAACCCGTTCAAACAGCCACAAGGCACGGAGTCGTATAAAGTTTTCAAACTTTATTCAGCGTTCATCAACAACTGCATACAATCACCTTTTCACTCTCAACTTTTTACTTTCCAACTCACTATCAACAACAACTCTCTTTTTTGAAACAGTGCGGCACTTATATAGTCTCTTCATACTCCCGAACACCCTGGATCAATCGTGTATGACGCAATTTAACCAATCGCTTCTAACTTCGTCATCACTGACTTACGTCATACATCTTTTCTAAACATTCCAGGAACGTTCTCATACTTCGACATTTATCGGGAAATTTCTATCGACAGTAAACACACGAATCTAGAGAATTCTCCAATAATATCGACTAACGAAAATTACCAAAGTTATACAAAGCCTCCTCTAACCACAACGCAAACTCAAATCAAAGGTAAATAAACTCTATTATTGAATACTTTGCAAATCGAAACGATTAGATCTATCGTGCGCGTTTCAGACATGCTATCCTTCGCGTTTCAACGTAACACTGTCGTTAGTTATGCAACATTTACAAGTGAATTATGGCCAAATCCTACGTAACGTTTTCCAAGTTAATTTGCTCCTTATGTTGTTGTTCTGTAGTAAAGTTGCTGTTAGATAACGCTTTCTAGGCTCAAACGCTGCTCAAGGCGCTAGACTAAAAAGAAGATCTAACAAGCCGCCCAAGACGCGAACTTTCTTCTCTATGTGCACAGCTTAGCATCTCCGACAACACAACCAGGCTGGGTGTGTTGCTGTCACTGACACTTAAAGGTCAACACCCCTGTAATGGAATGCAGTCGTGCTGTTGTTTGTAGATTATAGTCACACGACATTTTCGCATATAGGTGACTACTGGACCGATTTATACTGACACCAGCGGGCCAGTTGTTGGTAAAGGGGAAAATAATTTGATCACACGTTGATCAATCCGGGATTCGAACCAGCGACCTTTCGGTTACTAGCAAGACGCTCTTACCAACTGAGCTACCCGGCCCCATCGCAGTCGTGCACAGACTATACCCAGCTTTATACTGTCAGCCGAAGAAGTAGGACCACTGCGCTGCTCCTGCTTTGAGGGTCATGTTATCGCTAGGGAAAGCTGTCATTCTAACCGCTGTTGCCGCCTTTTTCGCTCGGTTCCTTTAAGGCCCGACCACATTGGCCTGTGGCACCCGGCCACACTTGTGTTACGCTTATGACTTCATTACGCATTTCCTTGCGTACTGGCTAACGTAACATTTGACAAGGATAGCGCATGTTTGCTTTCGACTGCAAACAGACGTAAGCCGTGCTTACGAGGACCAATCAGAAGCGAGAGTGTGACGTCAACCTAAACTCCTACCTTTTGTATGATTACACGCAACGCAGATGGTCTGCTTACACCCGACTTGGCGAGCTAAGGCAGTTGAATTCACTAACTTGTTGCCTGTCGATTTGAGTGAAGTAGTTTCATATTATAGTCAAATCGTGAAAGAGTACATTACATCGTCTTCAAAAAAGTGCCTTGTGGTAGTGAAATTGGATAGCTACATACGTTTATAAATTCGAACCGGGCCGTGACAGGCATGGCGCCACTACCTCCGACCTAATGCGTAAATCGTAAAATGTAAGCCAATATGGCCACTAAATTCATAAGGTTTGGCCACCCGTCAAAATTCTTGTCAGTAAAAGATCACACATAACACAATGCATAAGGCTTAAAACGTAAGCAATGTGTGGACACTACTTTTACATCCGATGGTTCACCTAGCTGCAGTTATCTCACACGGTGGCGCTTGCTACATTAGTATACAACTTTCATAGGATTATCTCTCGTTCAGACTTGTTTTATTGTTTAACTCGAATATCGTCCTGTGAGCACGGCTATTTGGTGTGGAAGTCTTACCACGCTGCACAAGCGTTCATTCATTGGTGGTGTTTTCAGCATCTGTCCCGCCTGCCGCAAACTTGTTTTTTCCAACCTAGTTCCAGTCATTCGCCCAAAAAGGCAATCACCGAAGTCGAACGAAGCTCTCCGATGTGTTACGAAATGACGCTTGCATGACTACGACTAGCTGACATTAAAATGATCGCTGTTGCTTCTAATTCTGTTCGATTTACACAGATTTAGCATTTCGCAACGGTATACTTTGTTAATATGATCATAATATAAGCATAATTATTATTGACCATATTTAATAGTTGCGTTCCTTGATTTGCATTTTATTAGTTCTCAGCAGTAAAGGCTAATAATAGCATTGCCCATTTCCTACCTAGAACCAAGTAGACACTGTTATACAGTATACATAGGCTTGATCTACATTATTACATTATAAGTCAGTCTCCGCCCAGCCAAGAAGCTCACTAGCTGAATATAATTATTAGACCTGTATTAATATAATTATTAGACCTGTTTTATACGTAAATAAATGTATAAAATATATCTATTCTAATTGATACTATTTAGGCCTATACTTTATAATATTCGAATCTTGAAATTTCCGGAGAAGGACGAGTAGGCTAAGCGAATTTTTTTTAATAATTCGAGATCAGAGTTAAATTAATAGTTAGTTATTCATTGCTTACAGGGGCCAGCAGACTGCAAAGAGTCGAATCAGGACCACAAAATCAAGACAACTCGAGATCAAAGTTAAATTAAAAGCTTATTAGTTATTCATTGCTTACAGAGTCCAGCGGACTGCAAAGAGCCGAATCAGGACCACAAAATCGAGACCACAACTTCCCAAGTAGTAGTAGTAGCAGTAGTAGTAGTAGTAGTAGTAGTAGTAGTAGTAATAGTAGTAGTAGTAGTAGTATAGTTATTTAGTTAAATCTTTAATTTATTTATTTGTTTTGTTTGTGTTTTGTTGTTGTTGTTATTATTATTATTATTATTATTATTATTATTATTATTATTATTATTATTATTATTATTATTATTATTATTATTATTATTTCTTATTATTATTATTTCTTTTTATTATTTTTATTATTATTATTATTATTATTATTATTATTATTATTATTATTATTATTATTATTATTATTATTCCTACTTTAAAAAAATAAAAGAATAGTGTGCTGCTGTGCGTGCTCAATGGTGTAAATATGGTCAGTGACGTTTTGTTTGTTTTTGCTGAAGTTGGGTGTAACCCGAAATATTCAGATGGTGTTACTGGTTATTTTTTCTTATAGATTTAACAAAGTTTTCAGATGATTTATAGAAATTTCCGCCCGCCACGCAAAATTTTTTTAATACGTATTTCTCATTATAATACATATAATTGAAATACATATATAACAAATTTACTGTATCCGTTAAAAAGAATAATATTAGTTAAATAAATAATTGCTTTGGTGCTTGCAATAAAAAATATTACTGTTTTTTGAGACCATTAGGCCTATAAACTTGCTTTGCCTTGTTGTGCTGAAGGGACATCAACGTATCCATAGCGCTTTGAAGTTTTGTCATGGTTTTATTGTTGATATAGATGTGAAATCGTTGTATGTGTGCTTTATGTGTTATGTATTACTTTTACTCTTTATTACTAATTGTGTCAGTATATTATTCATCATAAAATAATAATAATAATAATAATAATAATAATAATAATAATAATAATAATAATAATAATAATAATAATAATAATAATAATAATAATACTAACTGCTTCAAAATGCAAATCTCGACTTGAGCTTGAAGCTGTGCAGATCGAAATAGAATTAGATCTAGCAGCGGCTATTTTTATGCACGGATGTTTCACCACAGGCTCTGAAGTCTTTTCTTTTGTCTTTGTAAACTCCTAAATACGTACGCAGTATAGTATGTAATTTAGGCCTACGAAAGACGAGACTTCCAAGCCTGTGGTTTCACGTAGTCCTGCCAGCATTCGTTCGTAAAACATCGGATAGCTTCGCTCGACTCGGAAAGCTTCGTTCGACTTCGGTAATTGCCTTTTTCGGGAAAGTGACTGGAACTATGTTGGAAAAAACAAGTTCGCGTCCCGCCTTCCTGTCCTCACTGCTAGATTAATTGTGCGTTAAAGGGGTTCTGACCTCCCGTCACTAGGGTTCAAATTGCTTCAAAATATATAGGTGGGATCCACAAAAAACGTAACGTGTAAGATCGGAATAATTAGCGCCGAATAAGTATGCCTACTACTCTGCATGGCATGGTGTATGGCACAACCCTCTACTCTACATGGCATGGTGTATGGTACAACCCTCTACTCTACATGGCATGCTGTATGGTACAACCCTCTACTCTACATGGCATGCTGTATGGTACAACCCTCTACTCTACATGGCATGGTGTATGGTACAACCCTCTACTCTGCATGGCATGGTGTATGGTACAACCCTCTACTCTGCATGGCATGGTGTATGGTACAACCCTCTACTCTACATGGCATGGTGTATGGTACAACCCTCTACTCTACATGGCATGGTGTATGGTACAACCCTCTACTCTGCATGGCATGGTGTATGGTACAACCCTCTACTCTACATGGCATGGTGTATGGTACAACCCTCTACTCTGCATGGCATGGTGTATGGTACAACCCTCTACTCTACATGGCATGGTGTATGGTACAACCCTCTACTCTACATGGCATGGTGTATGGTACAACCCTCCACTCTGCATGGCATGGTGTATGGTACAACCCTCTACTCTGCATGGCATGGTGTATGGTACAACGCTCTACTCTACATGGCATGGTGTATGGTACAACCCTCTACTCTAGATGGCATGGCGTATGGTACAACCCTCTACTCTGCATGGCATGGCGTATGGTACAACCCTCTACTCTACATGGCATGGTGTATGGTACAACCCTCTACTCTACATGGCATGGTGTATGGTACAACCCTCTACTCTACATGGCATGGTGTATGATACAACCCTCTACTCTGCATGGCATGGTGTATGGTACAACCCTCTACTCTACATGGCATGGTGTATGGTACAACCCTCTACTCTACATGGCATGGTGTATGGTACAACCCTCTACTCTACATGGCATGGTGTATGGTACAACCCTCTACTCTACATGGCATGGTGTATGGTACAACCCTCTACTCTACATGGCATGCTGTATGGTACAACCCTCTACTCTACATGGCATGGTGTATGGTACAACCCTCTACTCTACATGGCATGCTGTATGGTACAACCCTCTACTCTACATGGCATGGTGTATGGTACAACCCTCTACTCTACATGGCATGGTACAACCCTCTACTCTACATGGCATGGTACAACCCTCTACTCTACATGGCATGGTACAACCCTCTACTCTACATGGCATGGTGTATGGTACAACCCTCTACTCTACATGGCATGGCGTATGGTACAACCCTCTACTCTACATGGCATGGTACAACCCTCTACTCTACATGGCATGCTGTATGGTACAACCCTCTACTCTACATGGCATGGTGTATGGTACAACCCTCTACTCTACATGGCATGGTGCATGGTACAACCCTCTACTCTACATGGCATGGCGTATGGTACAACCCTCTACTCTACATGGCATGGTGCATGGTACAACCCTCTACTCTACATGGCATGGTGTATGGTACAACCCTCTACTCTACATGGCATGGTGCATGATACAACCCTCTACTCTACATGGCATGGTGTATGGTACAACCCTCTACTCCCTCCCCTTCTTTAAATAGTTTAAAATTTTTAATTTATTTTTTTTTAATCTAAAATGTTAATTAATTATTGTGCATGTTTGTGTATATTATTTTAACCATGTCCATGTGCCCTTAATGGTTTTTTTCTGGAATAAAATTTGCCTTACCTTGCCTATAAACCATTACACTCACTCCATCACACCCTCTCTCTCACACACATATACATACACACACACACACACACACACATGCACATGGTTCCCTATGCGTTTTGTGGAATGAGTCATCGACCTTTTGCCGTCACAAGCTTGTGTAGGCGTAATTAATTTAGCAGGGATTTCAGTTGTTACACACCTTTTATAATGCGGACAATACTAACACGATCATCTGGAGTGGTATTCAGAAAGCGGTAGGTAATTCCGTTTCGCGGATGTATCCACTGGGTAAATGCATTCTGAATACCACCCCTGTATAATAGCTAACAGACATCCTTCATCCAACATTGTCACATTCGCCACGTTTTGTTTTGAATACATGTTTTGGTGAGTATTTTTGTGTTTATGTAGAGAGGCAGGGAGCGAGGGGAGAGAGAGAGAGAGATAGAAAGGTGTGTTTGCGTTGGTGTGGTGTGGGTGCGCGTGTGCTATATGTTCGTCTTTGTCTCTCTCTCTGTGTATGTACGTGAGTGCGTGCGTGTGTATGCTTGCGTGCGTGAAGCGAAATAATATGTGTACCTCCGTCGCAGAAACAATCTGTGGTCACAAGACAATGAGTAAGACTTGCTTTGCTGATATTGTTAGGGCTTGGCTCAGGGTTTTATCTTGAGAATTCTTCTTGTTCTTGTTGTTCTTGTTGTTCTTGTACTTGTTGTTGTTGTTGTTGTTGTTGTTGTTGTTGTTGTTGTTGTTGTTCTTCTTCTTCTTCTTCTTCTTCTTCTTCTTCTTCTTCTTCTTCTTCTTCTTCTTCTTCTTCTTCTTCTTCTTCTTCTTCTTCTTCTATTGTCTCCTCATTCTGTGTTGTCTTCTCTGTCTTCTTGCGATGTCCTCGTCGTGTTTACTGTCATGCTGTTGTGGCCCTGACCCTGATCAGCTGTTAGCGCTATGTAACAATTGATATTACATAGTGCTCGGCTTTTCTGGTCTCTCTCTCTCTCTCTCTCTCTCTCTCTCTCTCTCTCTCTCTCTCTCTCTCTCTCTCTCTCTCTCTCTCTCTCTCTCTCTCTCTCTCTCTCTCTCCATGCACTCTCCTTACTCCTCTTCCACCGTTATCTTTCTCCCCCCACTTCTTACCCCCAACATCCGTCTAACCACTGTCTTCTTCTCCACCATTACATTACTCCTTCGGGTGAGAGTATAAACTGAGGTTGAGCCTGTGTACACATGCATTTGATGGCACGGAGTTTCAAGATCCTGATGCACATGCACGAGACGGGTGAGTTGTCAGTTACATCAATCCACCCAGCATGCACTCACTATAGATCATATTCCCTCACCTGCTAAATGCACTTGCGCCTTCGCTGAGAAGGCAGCCCGAATGCCTTCTTCTTCTTCTTCTTCTTCTTCTTCTTCTTCTTCTTCTTCTTCTTCTTCTTCTTCTTCTTATTATTATTATTATTATTATTATTATTATGATCCCGATTCCCCCCCCCTTCCCAGTCCCCTATTCGCTCATGTGACGCGGGACTTTAAGCTACCTACCTAACCTAACCTTCTTCTTCTTCTTCTTCTTGGATTGAGCAGCCATAATCAATTCACAACTTTCCGGCACCTCTCATAAAAACTCGTGGGTATCGCCATTATAAATTAAAACGAGGTTAGAATGAAACCAAGTTCCGGTCTGGCTTGTTTTGCTTTTATCAAAGCTTGATGCGTGACTTTTAAATATGGCAAATTGCCGAAAACGACGATTGTTAGAGCCAGAAAACGAGTGGGATAAGTATAAAAACGGTGGAGGAAGTACATGCTCAGTGAAAGGATGCAAAAAACAATCGTAGAGGCCTGTATTTGTGGCGACTTCGGAGGTGCGTCGATCATCGACAGAAAGTGAAACAGGACCTGAAGACTCTTGTAGTTTTCCATAGCTTCGCCGTCGCAACCTTCACAAAACACGAAGTAGTTGACTATGTTAGGCGAGCGTTGTGGCCAAGTGGGCTAAGGCGGGACTAACTTGCCTTGTCCACAAGCCAGAAACCAATGCAGCCTGACAGGTGTGGGTTCGAGCCAGCATCTGGGCGTTATGTTTTTCCGAATATTTTTCAAAAATTCAAAAAAATGTTAGGTAGGTAGGGTTTAGGCGCGCCACTGGCGATAGAAAGGGATAATAAACTGCAGCAAAAAAAAAAGTGGGGGTACGATACTGGTGGCCAGTGACACATGTTATTATTCTTGAAAATTTGGAAATAACTCACTAAAACACGCGGAGAAAGAAACCGGAAGTATGTTTCATTGAGGGGATTCCCGTTGGTGCATAGGATAGCAGAAAAGTATGAATAGGTAGAGTAATTTGTTGCAATATTTGTCTCGCTTGGATGTCAAATAAAATCTAAACATTCCCCCCCCCCTCCTACCTCCAAAGAAAAATGACATTCAACACCGTCTTAGTGACAGGACCAGCCTCCAAACCAATCCCCAATTCGTGAAGATGACACAGCTTTAGCAAATTCCGTGTTATTGTGTGGCACGTTGTCTCATGACTGAGGACTGATGTTAGTGCTGAACAAACAACGTTGAAGATTTTGCTGTTGTTTCTTTCTGCACCTGATTACTTCTTGCATTTGGTTGTTTTACATGCTTTGGTTTGATGGCTAATTGGGTCGTCTATCCTGTTTTGATAATCATTTGGTTTTGTCTGTGCACGCCCGCATTTCATGGCATGGACTTAAAGATCCTAGACGCCTGAGTGCCGGCTACACAAATACCTACACCCAGCGCGCACTAGGTCCCTTCTCCCCATTCCCGGTCCCGGTTAGTGGTCAGCCTCGGGCGGCTTCGGCCAGCGCCTTGAGCAGCTGATTAAATAAAATAAATATAAAATAAATATATAAATAAATACTAAACGTAGCGTAATCAACAACAGATGACCAGACGAGTGGACAGAGAAATGACGTGGCTCACACTGACGTTATGTCAGACAACTGTAACTGTACTACAGAGAAACGACTGCGGCTAGCATTTCTAAGAGGGGATCACATAGATCGTCTTCACCGGGAGAGGACTCCCTTTCAGAGTCCAAGTTGTGTTACGTCACTGCCAATCAGCAAACTATTCAACACCCTGGTTACAAGTTGTCACTGACAAATTTGAGGCGTTGTGATTTCCTTAGAGAAACGTCTTGGTATTAATTATTTTTATTATTATTTTTTATTTACTTATTTTGCAGAATTGTATCTATTATTTATTTATTTAGTTTATTTATTTTTATTTTTGATGTGATGTTATTTGTATTTATGTTGTGTGTGT
>CM072518.1:5890629-5903129 GCA_036898135.1 Oncomelania hupensis | reverse complement strand
GCGCCGTGGTCGACGAGCAATCCCTCCTCCCCACTCTCCCATTCGCTCATGCCATGTGGAACGTCCGAGACCAGAGTGCAGGAAGGACTTCCTCGCTTCAGCAATCACGTGGAAGGCTGGCATCGCCGTATGCAGTCTAATGTGGGAGTCCATCATCATAGTATCTGGCATTTTCTGGATGTATTAAAAATATTGCGACGTGACCAATCCCTCAGTGAAGTCATTATGACCCAGATACTAGCTGGACAAGCGGCTCCGGCACAACGCGGCAAATACAAAGCCATCACCGAACGCTTTGTTAGTGTTGTGGCCGACTATGGCAACCGCCAAGTCTTGGACTTTCTGCGAGGTATTGCACACAACATACTGATGTAGATTTTATGCATAATGTATGTGATTACTACATTGTTCAAGTTGCTGATTTTATCTAAACGTTCAGGGGTTCTTTTTTTGTGTGTGTTGATCTTGAAGGTCAAGGTCATTTTTTTATGAAAACCATTTTTGCCTCGTATATAGAAATGAGTCGCACATGTAAAATAAAATATAAAACAAAACAAAAGGAAACAAAACACGTGTGCCTGTATTCCCTTTTTAAAAAAAATTAATAAATATGATTTGAGAGGGTAATTGTCCGGTGGGCAGATGTCCTAGGGGTGGGGGGTATTTATCCAGGGGACGATTGTCCGGGGATAGTTGTCGGGGGGTGGGAGTGTCTGGGGTGTAGTTGTACTGATACCTACAATTCTCATTGTTTGTTTTTTTTTTGTTTTTTTTTTTTTTTTACATTAAACGATGGTACAGTGGGCTTTTGTTGCTCAAACCAACCTAATGTTTACATTTTCAGTTTTGGTTCTGACATGGAGGTATTTCCCTGTTTTTAACGGTACAGTGTGACCTTTGACGCTATTTAAGAGAGATCCGCACGGCTGGAAGTGTCTAGGGTAGGCTTGGGTAGGGTATTGTAGGGTATTGTAGGGTCTATCATATTCTATCCCGTAACTCGAAAGTCGTTGGGGCACCACAGATGATCGATTAAACAGCGTACTCCATCTTTCTCTATGCTCAGCAACCCTCATGGCTTCGCTCAGTGTCAAGCCAGTCCATTATCGAATGTTGTCCTCCCACCTCTTTTTCTGTCTCCCTTTTCTTCTGCCTCTTTGAATGGTTTTTGCAAGGCCTGATGCTCTGGTGGTGAAGTGGCCATACCATCGGAGTTTCCGTTTCTTCATCACTGTGAGCATTTCATCTTGTTGTCCAATGGCTTGTGTTATGGTCTGTCGGACTTCGTCGTTGGCGATGTGCTGGGTATAGGAAATGACCAAAAGTCTTCTGTAGCACATCCTCTCCATGCTTTGTATTCTTCGTTGTAGGTTTGCTATGAGGGTCCATGTTTCGCAAGCGTATACGAAGATGGAGATGACAAGGGAGCGCAGCAGCCTTACTTTGGATTAAAGACTGATGGTCCTGTCTTTCCAATGGGGTTTCCACCTTGTCAGGGCACTAGTTGTTAGTGCGATCCTGGAGAGGACTTCCCGTCGGTATCCAATGTCTAATACAATGGCTTCTAAATATTTGAAGCTATGCGCCGTGTTGAGGGATTGGCCTTGAACTTTGATGTCCGTGCTGATGCCATTGGTGGTAGGATCTATCAACCTAAAACGAGAAACCTTAAGAGGAATTGCTTTTTCGAGTTATTTCTCTTACCGTCCTTGGTAGCTGCTATTTTTAGCTTCAGAATGTTGGCTGGCTAGGCAACCGCTGTTGCTATTAATAGACACAAAAACAACGAATTTATTCATTATATATATATATATATATGAAAGATTTATTCTTTGTTATAAGCTTTTTCAGTGGGGTAACACTCGCTGTGAATGCGAAAGGATCAATTGAGATGGCTTGGATAAAGCAGGTACCTTAAAACTGTGACGAGATTACTAGTTTTACTCTGCCTATTTACTATTTAGCCTTGTTTAGTCATTGTAACTTTAGAAAGTTAGTGTATTACACAGCAGCCGATTACAGTATAGGAGGTACACACACTGCGAGCTTGACGCAGGCAGTTAGTGACGTCAGCACTGTGTGCCTTGAATCTGAAAGTTTTAACCAATGAGACGCAGGCAGAGCGGTTAGAGCCGGTTCTGACTGGGTCAAAACCTAGCATAGCTTAAGTCAGTGCTATGAAAGACGCCGAAGTCTACACAGCTAGACCGGAGCAGAGAACTATCTTCACTCATAGACCAGGAAACAGGACTTTAGAATCTTAGAATTCTATCAAGTAGCCACGAGGCCTGACTTTGTCAAACAGGTAAATGAACATACTTCTGTTTCATCGTGATATATTTATATTATTGTTGAAATTATGTTTGTAGAATTTGCTATGCATAAATGTGGATTGTTCGTCCAACGTTGCGTGACCACGTGGCGAAACATGACCGGTTGCGCCGCCATGTTGTATACCTGACGGAACCACTGTTGTTGAACCTATATGTATGTTTGCAGACCAGTGGCTGTACCAGTGAATGTTTATATTATTATTAATTCTGTATGTGTGTAGTTAGCCACGATTGATATTTATGTATGTATAGGAAATTAGAGTTGAGATTCCAGTGGACCACGGACGTAGCGGAATGTTCGTCGCTTATGTATAGAGATGTGGAGCTATCACTGAGGGCTACTTTGGCTTTCAGTGAGACGCTCTGCACAAACCGATTATGCAGGGTTGTGCAGAATTTCGTCTCTTATATTACAGACGAGCAGGCGAGCTATCCCGTGCCCAACTCCACAGGAAAACCAAGTTGGCTGTTTAGCCCCTACAGCACAAGGCTGAGGGAGCAACCCTGGAAAACCCCCTGCAAGACCCCACAGCATGGCAAGGGACCAAACTACATGACGACACAGCGTGTACCAGAAGCTACCTCAACGAAGGACTTCAAAACACACCATACTGCAGTTAAGTGACACGGAAGAAGTGCACCCAAACTGATAGCAAAAGGACCACAGTAGTCCACTCTTCAGAACTGTAGTAAAACGGACCACAGTAGTCCAATCTTCATGAAATCTAGAAGCCAGTGCCCGATGAAGACATAACAGCTGCATAGACTATCAGCGCGATCGAATTATTTGCATTGACTTATGACATTTTAAGGTATATTAGCACATCGAAGATCTTGTATAGAGTAGAAGAAATAAATGTGTGATTTTTAACTGTTATCAAGTGGCTGGACTACATATGATTCATAGCCGTGTGAAAGCTAGTGTGACAGTGATCTTTTACCATTTTTCTATCTATCTCTGTACCCCAGCCTTAACACAGACCGAGCTAAACAAATAAATTTATTAAAGTAATTCACAGGGTGACTAACTAGCAGTTCCCATCGAATAAAGCGTGAGGGTTACAGCATTCCATTGTGCACAGCCCAGTAACAACTAAACCCCACGTGACAAAAACAACTTGTATTTCAGTTTTAACTGTATTTATTTATTTTGTTTGGTGTATATTTACACTAGTTTTTTTTAAAATGTTTTGATTTCCTCCTGTATTTTTATTAATGATATGTTTTATTATTTAATTTTGTATTTAGTTTTCTTAATTTTATTGTATTGGAGGATGAGGGGATAGGTGTTATGGTGGGGTGTAGGGTCAGGTTTATTTTATGTCAGTCTATTTTATTAGTTCCAGAGAGAAGCTGGGGAACTATTGATTTTGGCGTTGTCCATCCGTCCGTCCAGGGGTGACATTTTTGCAATTTTGTCTGAATCTAATGGACGGATATCTTTGAAACTTGGTTAAAAAAATATTGTTTTCTGTATTTAGAATAGGTCTACATATGTTAAGTTTACAATTAACATTTTCCTTCCTTTCTGTTTTTGATATAGTTTAATACATAAATACAGTAATTAATTGTTTCAGCAAAGGACATAAGGGAGTATGTTAATTATCCAATAAACGATTCCTGTCCAGTCTCGTGTTATTTAATATTTAATACGTTCGCTAGTCCTGCTTTTGACGCTAAGTGGTCCCTATTTGTAACAGCCAGTAGAAGTTGAATCATACATGTCGTCATCATTATCATTTGGTAGGCTTCAAAACACGGTGCGGTAATTAATAATGGACTCCCTCACCTTCCTCCTCCCTCCCTTGTTGTTTTCCTCCACATAAGATCCGGTTCACAATTATGTGGTTCTGAATGCTCTCTCTCCCTCTCCTTCTCTCTCTCATTCTCTCTCTCCTTCTCTCTCTCCTTCTCTCTCTCTCCTTCTCTCTCTCTCCTTCACTCTCTCCTTCACTCTCTCTCCTTCTCTCTCTCTCTCTCTCCTTCACTCTCTCCTTCACTCCCTCTCCTTCTCTCTCTCTCCTTCTCTCTCTCCTTCTCTCTCTCTCCTTCACTCCCTCTCCTTCTCTCTCTCCTCTCTCTCTCCTTCACTCCCTCTCCTTCTCTCTCTCCTCTCTCTCTCCTCTCTCTCTCCTTCACTCCCTCTCCTTCTCTCTCTCTCCTTCTCTCTCTCTCCTTCACTCTCTCCTTCACTCTCTCTCCTTCTCTCCCTCTCCTTCTCTCTCTCCTTCTCTCTCTCTCCTTCACTCTCTCTCCTTCTCTCTCTCTCCTTCACTCTCTCTCCTTCTCTCTCTCCTCTCTCTCTCCTTCACTCCCTCTCCTTCTCTCTCTCCTTCTCTCTCTCTCCTTCACTCTCTCCTTCACTCTCTCTCCTTCTCTCCCTCTCCTTCTCTCTCTCCTTCTCTCTCTCTCCTTCACTCCCTCTCCTTCTCTCTCTCCTCTCTCTCTCCTTCACTCCCTCTCCTTCTCTCTCTCTCCTTCTCTCTCTCTCCTTCACTCTCTCCTTCACTCTCTCTCCTTTCTCTCCCTCTCCTTCTCTCTCTCCTTCTCTCTCTCTCCTTCACTCTCTCTCCTTCTCTCTCTCCTCTCTCTCTCCTTCACTCCCTCTCCTTCTCTCTCTCTCCTTCTCTCTCTCTCTCCTTCACTCT
This sequence comes from Oncomelania hupensis, assembly GCA_036898135.1. Lineage (NCBI taxonomy): Eukaryota > Metazoa > Mollusca > Gastropoda > Littorinimorpha > Pomatiopsidae > Oncomelania > Oncomelania hupensis. The sequence continues at coordinate 5,898,148 of CM072518.1, read as the reverse complement.
CTCCTTCTTTTTCTCTCCTTCACTCTCTCTCCTTCTCTCTCTCCTTCTCTCTCTTTCCTTCTCTCTCTCTCTCTCTCTCTCTCTCTTCCTCTCCACAATAACGCAGAGGGAGACATTATTAGGCCATATCTCTGTCTATCTCCCAGCTCTCTCTGTCTCTGTCTGTCTGTATCTCTCTTCCATCTCTCTTTCTCACCAGCCATTGGCAGTCTGTCGTTCTGTTTGTCTCTCTGTTTATCTGTTTGTCTGCCTGTCTCTCATTAATTCACTCACTCTCTCTCTTAAAACACATTAAAAATTAAATACACATTAATTGTTAATGTTGTTGATTGATATTAACAACATTAATTTTTATTTCAATTGTTTGAAAATGATTTTATCTAATGATGACTTTGTTTATTTGTTATTGTTTCATGATGTGAATGTTATAACCTTGAGTTGTATTTAATAGTTATTGCTAAAGCCCCAAGGGCAACATGTAAAAAAGCGCATACAGCGCTTACTCTTTTACCCTTGTAAAATAAAATTGTTATCTTATCTTATCTTATCTCTCTTTCACACACCCCCCCCGACCCCCCGTCTCTGTCTCTCTCTCACCAGATAGTGGCTTGTAAGAAGGAGAATGTAAAGTGAAGGCGACAAGTTATGAAGGCACGTATGTCCGACTGTAATGCTTCTTTTCTTCCTATGTTTAAATGTGCAGCTTGGATTTTTCTTAAAATTTCCCTTGTTGATTGTCAACTATGAAATGGACCGTCATGACTACTTATTATTAATGCGGCAAAGTATCTCTTTCTAGATAATACATGTAGTTTCGACTTAAATGTGTGCACCAATGTCCGCCTGTCTTTGAGTTCTGCGTGTGTGTGTGTGTTTGTGGCTAGGTGAAACGACGTTACTCTGACATACACTTGAAACTCTACGTACTTTCTTTTGATGGCCCCGTTATTTTGACGTCAAAACAGTGTTCCGTTAGGGTTAGGGCTGTGTTAGGGTTAGGTTTAGGGTTAGGTTTGGGTTAGGGTTAGGGATAGCTTTAAAAAATTGAAAAATTTCAAATAATGTTAAGTGTGTCAAAATAATGTATGTAGAGTTTCACGACAGGCATCACAACGGCGTTTCTACACGATTGTGTGTGTGTGTGTGTGTGTGTGTGGGCATGTAGAAACGACGTTACAGTGACACACTCATGGAACTCCACATGGTTTCTTTTGACTTTTTTGGAAGGGCGCCCTATTTTGACGTCAAAATAGTTCCCTGCAGAGTTAGAGCTGTTTTAGGCCTATGGTTAGGTTAAGGGTTAGGGTTAGGGTTAGGGTTAGGGTTTGGGTTAGGGGTTAGGGTTAGGGTTAGGGTTAGGGATAGGTTCAAAAATTTGAAAATGTCAAAATAATGTCACGAACATGAAAAGTGTGTCAAAATAATCCCTGTTTTTTTCACAACAGTCATCATAATGTCGTTTTTACAAAAATGTGTGTGGGCGTGGGCGTGGGCTGTGTGTGTGCATGTGTGTGTGTGTGTGTGTGTGTGTGTGTGTGTGTGTGTTGTGTGACCAATGGCGCCTGATAGGTGTGGGATCGATCCCGCCTTTGGGCATTACGTTTTTACGAATATTACTTATTTTAGACTCGGGCTACGTCTCGGGGGTTTTCTTCGGGTACTCCGGTTTGTTCACCCAGCAAAATTGTTGTTGTTGTTGTTGTTGTTGTTGCTGGTGTTGGTGGTGGTGGTGGTGGTGATGGTGGTCTTTTCTCCCCCTCCTCCTCCTTCTTGTTCTTCTCCTCCTCCTCTTCTTCTTCTTCATATTTCTCTTCTTCTCATTGCAGTTTGCTTACCCTGACCAAAGCGAGACCGATGGTACATAACCCTTCTAACAATAGCCAGTCCTGCATGTCCGTCTGCCAATCGCAGATTAAAGAACCACCTATTTGCCGTTGACGCACATCGCAGCGGTGATATCTTTCTCTCTTTCTTCCATTTTATAAACAAGTGATCCCGTAAATTGTGGTCGGTAGAGAGAGTGGCGTTTGAGACCTCTCTGTTCCCTGAGGCAGCTTAATTAGGGCGGTATGCATATCTTCTTCCTCGCTGCCTTACCTTGTCGGCTGGTGTCCTCCCACGTAACTACCCATGTACCCATCCGTTCACTGCTGGATAAAATTGCCTGTATGTTGCGCCCTTGTTTCATTCCTTGCCTTGTTTAATTGTTGCTTTCCAAGTAGGGTCATCTATCCAAGGACTAAGGACTAACGACGGTAACTCTTGACCAAACCACTACGCCACCGCCACACTGTCATTGAGTTTCTTTTACATCCGTCCAGGTGTCAAATAGCTCTCTCTCTCTCTCTCTCTCTCTCTCTCTCTCTCTCTCTCTCTCTCTCTCTCTCTCTCTCTCTCTCTCTCTCTCTCTCTCTCTCTCTCTCTCTCTCTTTCTTCCTATTATTATATCTCATTCCCTTTAAACTTTCCATCCCGTTGGTAGTGTGTTTTTTCCATCCTGTTTTGGCACACCCCATCCCTTTTCAGTCAGTTAGCACATTTGTTATTGTTCGTATCTGTTGTCTTATTGATGTTTGTTTTTTTCTTCTAAATTTGCGAACATCCGAGATGGTCGGGTTATACAACAGGAACAATCACTTACTGCGCATTTGTTAGGTGTATTTCAATTACGTACAACCATCCCCAAATGAGCTGTGACTGATGTATATATTCACTCAGCGCGCTGTCCTTCCTCGTAGTAAGACTGCCAATAGCTACGTCCGCACGGACTTTAAAGATTATGACGCCCATGTCGTAGGCGGGTGAGCACCAGAAACGCCAATACAACCAGCATGCGCGATAATTCCCGTTCCTCTCTGTCCTGGGAGGCGCCGCTTTTGTGGCTGTTGGGATTTCGCTGAGAAGGAAGCCTCAATTTTGCCCGCATGACTGACCAATAACATCCTAAAATCCTATTTCACAATGGAAACATTGGAGCTAACGTCCCTTGACACCAAGAGCAGTCGTAAAATGGTTAGTTTGAGTGCCACGTATACGGATGTGTGTGTGTGTATGTGTGTGTGTGTGTGCGTGTATGTGTATGTGTGATAGCGTCATTGTCGATGGATCTTAATCACTGTAGATACCATCATCATCACCATTGATTTTTTGTTTGTGTTGATGTTAAGGGTTCATTGCTTTAAGATTTTATATGCAGATGAACACTGCACCAAGAATTTCCTTTGCAGGTGTTTGTGGGGACAATAAAGGATTTTGTATTCTGAATTCTGTATTCTGAGTTGTCGAAACTTGCTTCGTTGGTGGCTTCTTTGTTCTTTAAACGAATCCTCAGTGACTTTGTGTGGGACATCCTTTAAGAGAAAGGGATTAAGTGTGTATCAGTGCCTTAAAAAGCAAAATATCCGTGATGTGACACCAGCCATTGCACAAACATCCGGCACCCAAGGTGACATACAATGTAGTGTTGTCTCTCATTAACAAATGTGTCATCTGATTTCATTTATGGTTTTGTTTCTCTTGTTGTTGTTGTTGTTGTTGTTGTTGTTGTTGTTGTTGTTGTTGTTCTTCTCTTCTTCTTCTCTTCTTCTTCTTCTTCTTCTTCTTCTTCTTCTTCTTCTTCTTCTTCTTCTTCTTCTTCTTCCTTCTTCTTCTTCTTCTTCTTCTTCTAGTCGCAGTTGATATGGTCGTCTTTGTTGCTTAAGTCTGCTGTTGGAGTTATCTTCGCCATTGTCAGCAACCTCGTCGGCGTTGTCACTGTTACTATAAGTCTTCATCGAAGTTATCATCATCATCATCATCATCATCATCATCATCATCATCATCATCATCATCATCATCATCATCATCATCATCATCATCATCATCATCGTCGTCGTCGTCGTCGTTGTCGTCGTCGACGTAGTTGTCATCGTCCATGTGTTGTAGTTAGCAATGTAAACAAACTATTTGTTTACCGCAGACTCCTCTGTTCTCGGCTGAATGTAAACAGATGACGTCACGGTTACCACCTACTACTGTACTAGTCACGTGTGGGCCGCTTAGTTGTAGATTCTATACTTACGTCCTCGATGTAAACAAGTGGTATCATCTCTCTCTCTCTCTCTCTCTCTCTCTCTCTCTCTCTCTCTCTCTCTCTCTCTCTCTCTCTCTCTCTTACTCTCTCTCTCTCTCTTACTCTCTCTCTTACTCTCTCTCTTTCTCTCTCTCGTACTCTCTCTCTTTTTTCTCCTTCTCTTTCTTTCTGTTTTCTTCTTCTTCTTCTTCTTCTTCTTCTTCTTCTTCTTCTTCTTCTTCTTCTTCTTCTTCTTCTTCTTCTTCTTCTTCTTCTTCTTCTTCTTCTCCTCCCTGTGCCCCCTTTTCGGCAATGTCCGTCACTGCAATAGGGTGTTAGGGTTTGTATCCCTCCTATTGTCGCCCACAATTCTAACAATTACTGATAGTCTACATAGCTCTCTCTCTCTCTCTCTCTCTCTCTCTCTCTCTCTCTCTCTCTCTCTCTCTCTCTCTGTATGTGTGAGGCGAGTGAGTGATTGTAGGTCTATGCAACGAGAGATGAATCAAACAAAAAGGCCTTGGTGAACGGCAGGAGATGGACAATCATGGACTCTTAGATCGTGACACTGGTCGTCCTAAGTTGTCATAAACTTCTCATGGATACCACAAACACACTGAACGCAATTGAGAACAAAAGGTGTCTTGTGTCAGCTGAAGTATGTATTGGTATCTGGGGATGGCATTTATTTTTTTCATTTATTTTTATTTAATCAGTTTATAGTCCCCTCTCTTCCCGGTAAGGATTTTCAGAGAGGAGACTGGGGATGGCATTTTTATTTATTAATCTTTTATAGCGCCTTTCCAGCTCAAGAGCTGCCCAAGGCGCTGTGTTATGCAAAGCCCGTTCCTTCGCTCATTGATGAAATAAACAACGCCCACTAAACATTGCATGAACATTCAAGCTGCTCACTCTCCAATCCTGCAAATGTCAACCTTACATTACATTTGCTCTGCCAAAACCTTATTAAACTCCGAAACCCTGAGGTTTAGTTTAGTTAGTCAAAACATCACACATTTGAGCTATTCGTATCCCGAAGATACAGTACCACGTACATTTCTTCTATCAGTACGGATACTCGCCACTTGGTACAGCAATCCTTGGTATTGTCAGGAGTAGTGTACCAGTGTGTTAGGAGTTCCTGTGATCTGTCACAAACGTTGGTAACGAATGTCACGCTTCCTTTGTTCTGTCACAAACGTTGGTACTGACTGTCACGTTATTTAAGCGGTCCTTGATGCAATGAAGTCCTTAGCGAGAATTGTTGGCCGGATTTACGCCTCACATAAACTGTTCTCTGCGTGCTCTGTTGTAGTTGACTGTTTTCCAACCAGTTCATGGTTTGCTGTTGTTTGTATGCAAGCAGCCCTTGTTCTCCTGTTATTTACTGAATCTGTCAATTACGCCTTGCTGTACCTTTTGGGGCTACAATGGCTCCTAGGCCTCGAGCCTCGTTTCATGCTTGGAGTTGTGTGTGGTTATGTTATTTAAAGGACAAAGTTCCAGAGTTGTCTGCATGTGCGTGTGTTGGTGTGGGTGCGTGTGTTGATGTGTGCGTGTGTTGGTGTGGGTGCGTGTGTTGATGTGTGCGTGTGTTGGTGTGGGTGCGTGTGGGTGCGTGTGTTGATGTGTGCGTGTGTTGGTGTGGGTGCGTGTGTTGATGTGTTCGTGTGTTGGTGTGGGTGCGTGCGTGTATATGTGTGTGTCTTCCACTCAGAAATGCCTAGAGAAGTTGTGGATGTTTGAAATGCCCTGATAATATTGAGATATTATCTTGTATATATTTATTCTAATGGCGATCTGATAATATTGATAGATCATCTTGTTTATATTTATTCTAATGGCGATCTGATAATATTGATAGATTACCTTGTTTATATTTTTCTCTAATGGCGATCTGATAATATTGATATATTATTTTGTTTATATTTATTCTAATGGCGATCTGATAATATTGATAGATTATCTTGTTTATATTAATTCTAATGGCGATCTCACTGCGTTTATCAAATTTCAGTCATGGATGTGTGTTTGTTGTGTGAGAGTTGATGAAACATCTGAACGTATATGCTGGTAAAGATCACCGTGGTTTGAGCCATATTGTTGATTTGGCGGGAGGGGGGGGGGGGAGGGGGGGAAGCGTATATATATTATTATTAATATTATTATTATTATTATTGATGTCTTTCTACGGTATATTTTAGCCGGTGGCTATGGTGATTCAAAATAAAGGTTAAAAAGACGGAATATTGTTTTTTCCAGTCACTGCTCCCCTCTCTCTTTCTCCTTTCTTCCTCAAACCTGCCCTCTCTTCTCCTATCCATTCCCCTTCCTGTCCTCTCTTCTCCTATCCACTACCCTTCCTGTCCTCTCTTATCCTATCCATTCCACTTCCTGTCCTCTTTCTGCTATCCATTACTCCTTCCTGTCCTCTCTTCTCCTATCCATTCCCCTTTCCTGTTATCTCTTCTCATATCCATTACCCCTTTCTGTCCTCTCTTCTCCTATCCGTTACCCCTTCCTGTCCTCTCTTCTCCTATCCATTACCCCTTCCTGTCCTCTCTTCTCCTATCTATTACCCCCTCCTGTCCTCTCTTCTCCTATCCATTACCCCTTCCTGTCCTCTCTTCTCCTATCCATTACCCCTTCCTGTCCTCTCTTCTCCTATCCATTACCCCTTCCTGTCCTCTCTTCCCTTATCCATTACCCCTTCCTGTCCTCTCTTCTTGTATCCATTACCCCTTCCTGTCCTCTCTTCCCCGTACTTGCCTTTCCTTTTAAAGGCACAATTATTATCATAATGTTACGTCATCCTTCCACTTTCAATCTTTAAAACACTCACTCACTCACGCAAGCAAGCACGCACGCACGCACACACACACACACACACACACACACACACACACACACACACACACACACACACACACACACACACACACACACACACACACACACACACACTTTTCTGTATTGCAGTAAAAATAGTATCTTTAGCATTGCCATCTGGCCTACTTTGTTTAAAAAACAACAACGTTTATAGATAACAGTTGTAAATACTTAAAAATAATCAGGAATCAAAAGGAGCCAAATATCCGTTTGTCTGTTGCTCGGTCGATCCGATGCTCGCAATATTTCAAGAAGCACTGTACAAATTTTGACCAAACCTTGTAGCAACATTACCTTGGTTAGTGGGTTTTATTTGCTTTTCTTAAAAAGATCAAGGTCGTTGGTATCAGTTCCTTTCTCAACACGTTTTGCTCTATGTCTTAAAAAACAACAACAATAACAACAACGGTAGATTTTGATAAATGTTGGCGGCTCGCAGACAGTTGAAGGTGTGGCCAATCGTTTCACGTTTTCATTTTGATTCTTTAGATACAACCGAGACAGAACAGGACCACACACACACACAAATCTTTTTCGGGTAAGTTGCAGAGTGTAAGAAAATACATTTGAATGTATTGC
>CM072518.1:5740629-5888129 GCA_036898135.1 Oncomelania hupensis | reverse complement strand
CTTCTTCTTCTTTCCTATTTTCCACACTGTTGTTGTCATGTGCAGTTCTGTGTGCAGCATTGTAAAGGAGTGCAAAGCCGGTAAAGTGTGAGAAAGTCATTGTACGCGCTCGCTGTTGTTGAGGCAGGGCGGACGGGAAGCGGTGTACGTAAACGACGCCGGTCGTTGTTAAGACTGGGACTTCCTGCCAAACACAGCCTGTGACAGTTTCTGTCAAACCTGCCCCACACGCTTTTCCTCCTCTGTGGTTCTCGTTCTTCAACGGAGGAACGGATGGGAACATTTAACATGAGCTCTATGGTCAACGCTGGATATTCGCACTGTATGATTGTAAACCCCGACCGGTCTGTTTCAAAAGTCAGAGTTGGTCTGTGTCGGGTCTTAAGTACACACAAACACACACACAAGCGCGCCACACACAAATGCACGCACACACACACACGCCTACCTACCTACCCTACACCATCCCGTAACTCGAAGGTCGTTGGGGCACCATAGATGATCGCTTAAACAGGTTACTCCATCTTTCTCTGTCCTGGGCAACCCTCATGGCTTCGCTCAGTGTCAAGCCAGTCCATTATCGAATGTTGTCCTCCCACCTCTTTTTCTGTCTCCCTCTTCTTCTTGCAGGATTGTCTTTGCAAGACCTGATGTTCTGGTAACGTGGCCATACATACCATCGGAGTTTCCATTTTTTTCACCACTGTGAGCATGTAATCGTGTTGTCCAAGGGCTTGTGTGATAGTCTGTCGGACTTCGTTGTTGGTAATGTGATGGGTATAAAAAATGCCCAGAATTCCGATTGTTATTCTGAACCAGTTCCCGATAGCGCTGTTGTGGAGGACTGCACTGGTAGCTTTGTCATACAGGCTTTTGATGGCTTCAATAATGTTAGGGCTGATGTTGTACACTCTCATGGTTGCCCACAGAGCTGCATGCCAGCTTTTTTTGAAGTTTACAAACACATGATAAAGATGTTGTTGGTGCTGAAAATCTGTTCAGTGGTACTTCGCCCTGCCCTGAATCCTGCTTGTTCTTCAGCTATGATTTGTTCAGCTTGAAGTTTCAACCTGTTGAGTGTTATTTTCCGGAGGACCTTGCTGGGATGGCTGATGAGGCTGATGGTGCGGTAAATTTCACACTACTGAAGGTTACCCTTTTTGAGCAGATTGATGACAAGCGACTGGACCCATGGTGTGGGCCACCCCCCCCAATCTGTCAGATCTATATACAGATAATGGTGAGTGCGTCAATCGTAGCTTCTCCTCCTGCTTGAAGAAATTCCGCTGGTATGTCCACTCCCGCTGACTTCTCCTTCTTCAATCATTGCACTGCTGCCTCAAGTTTTTCTCGGAGAATTTGGAAGGATCTCTTCCTCTTCTCTTTTCTGGGGACATGCTAGAACTGATGGGTCTCCGTTTTGATGTGTGGTTGCAAAGGTCAGAGCAATACTCTGTCCATCTATCCAAGACTTCTTGTTCTTCTGTAAGGCATATTCTAGGCTTGCTTTGGATCGTGGAGACCTTGGGCTGTTTAACACTTCTCAGCCGCTTCACAGTCTGGTAGGCCTTTTTGCTATTGTTATTGTTCAGACTGTTCTCTATTTCCTGGCATTGCTCTTCTATCCCCCCAAAAAAGAAAGAGCACACACGCACATGTACCCTTTTACTGACATTCAAGCGCATGGAATAGTTTACCACCTCACACTCATGCAACAACCACGTCAACTAATATTTAATATCATGCACGCATAGCTCAAAATGCTGCTAGATATTTTATTTTTATTTTTATGTACACAAAATAATTGTTTTGTTCACTCATATGCTTTAATAACACACCATACACTCCATTTTTCTGTCACACATACCAACGCACAAGCATGCACGCACTAGGCGGGACGGGTTCAACGGCAGGTCCTAAGTTCCCTCAGAGAGCGCTCTGGAGTGAAGATGAATGCGAGCGAGAAAGAGAGAGAGAGAGAGAGAGAGAGAGAGAGAGAGAGAGAGAGAGAGAGAGAGAGAGAGAGAGAGAGAGAGAGAGAGAGAATGTATGTGAATTCATCAACCCAGTTTCTGCGCATTGTGATGTTGAGATAAGTTTTATTTGTATTTCCTCTTTGCCACCGCCCTTCTTATATGTTCAGTGAAGGGTTGAGCAGTTCACCCGCCATACAGAAAAAGCCCGTAATCAACATCTCTAACAAACGGCTAATAAATGGGGTGGGGTTGGTGACAAGTGAGCAGAGGGTGGTGGGGTGGGCAAGTAGGCAGACACACATACACACACACCCACCCACACACAAACACACCCACACACGCACACACACACTCACACACAAACGCACACACTCACAGAAACAAACGCACACAAACACATACACACAAACGCACACACACACAAACGCAAACACACACACAAACACATGGCTCTCTCTCTACCTCTCCCTCTTTCTCCCCCTTTTTCCCCCACCTACCTCACCGCAATCCACCCCACCCCCATGCCGCGTCCGCGTTCCTCAGACAGGACCAAAGTGTTTGAGATCTATCCCCCATTCCATCTTTCATTGTTATCAATTCTTGTCTCCGAGGATAGACTACTGTTTTGTTATGTGTGTATCTCTCACTCTATCTCCTCTCTCAATCCATCTCTCTCTTTCTTTCTCTCCATCCAACAACAACAGAATTCCTTTACACATGTAGACCACATCAAGCGATAGGTCTAGTGCATTTTTTCTGTGAAGCATAAATTCAGAACATTGAATATTATATGTGTAAATTCAGAACATTTAATATTATATGTGTAAATTCAGAACATGGAATATTATATATCTGAGATATAATGTTCCTGATTGGGCTCTTTGCGGCCCGCTGGACCCTATAACCCATGACTAACTAACTAAACGTCAGATATAATTAAGATTATTCTACAACAATTGTTTAGTAGTTCTATTGTACGTCATTTGCATAAGTTATAATTATTTTACAATTTTGATTGTTTAATTGCTCAGTTGTGTGTACTTTGTTTAATCACTTTCTCCCTTCATCATTTGTTTAATATTTTCCCCTGCTTCTATCAAGTCTAAAATCACTTAGGTCAAAAAACATTGCATTTCAGAAACAAACATTCTGATCTGCATAGCTGCACACAAACACAGGTTGTTAAGATGTTAAGTAGTGCAGTGTGTAATCCCTTGTTAAGGGTAGCGAATGAGTACAGTGTAACAAAAGCTATTTAAGACCTCTTTTACAACTGAACCTCAACACTGCAATAGGCACCCGCTATGGAAACTAAAGATCAACACTGGCATTATAATATAAACAAGTTCTTGTTAGTGTTAAAGACAACGAAAATATGAACTTTGATTTAATTACATTAGCTTTGACAGTTGATCTACAAAGAAGAGTTCAAAGCATGGAGATGAGGTGCTACAGAAGACTTCTAGGCATTTCCTATACACAGCACATCACCAAAAACGATGTCCGACAGACCATCACACGAGCCATTGGACAACATCTGACATGTTCACAGTGGTGAAGAAACGGAAGCTCTGATGGTTTGGCAACGTCACCAGAGCATCAGGCCTTGCAAAGACCATCGTGCAAGGCACGGTGCAGGGAGGCAGAAGAAGAGGGAGACGGAAAAAGAGGTGGGAGGACAACATTCGAGAATGGCCTTGTTTGGCACTGAGCGAAGCCATGAGGGTTGCTGAGGACAGAGAAAGATGGAGTACGCTGGTTAAATGATCATGTGTTGTGCCACAACGACCTTCGAGTTACGGGATAGGATATAATTAGATTAGATTTGATTTGATTTAATTTTATTTGACTTGATTTGATTTAAATTAAATTAATAAAAAAAATTTGATTAAAAATTATTTTATTTTAGTTTGATTTTAATTTTATTTGCTGATTGTACGTAGAGCTGGGAAGGTGGTGACAATGGCGGAAGTTTCCTGACACCAAGTTTGAGATTGACGGTGTATTGGTCTTTGGTTTTCTATTGGTCGACTTTCGCTGGTAATCGCTGACATCCCAGCCAATCAGCACGTACAGGCCACCCACACCACTTCATGTTTGTCGAGTTCCAACATAATCCTGAGTAATGGCTAAAACCATAAATAACCAGTACGTGTCGATCAGTCACACCTCTCGTATCCATGTTCATGGATTTCGACTACATCCGCAAAGATGTAGATACGATTAAAACATTTACAAAAACACAGTCAACCCCCTTCCACCCCCCCACACGCACACACACAAGCACGCTTTCTCTCTCTTCTCTTACACACATACACTCGCACGCATGCACGTCTACGGGTAGATGAAGACACGCGTATTGATAAGCTATATCGTGGTGCATGTAAACGCGTGAATATTATTAGGCGCTGGCTATTCTTTTATTACTGATTTTCCTTTATTTGTGGTTCCTTGCAATTGAAACGTAAGTGTTGTCGTACAGCATGTTTACCACTACTGAAAAGGACCACAAGGCGTTAACTCGCAGCATCAATTAGCGCAGTGACAAACTCTTGGACAATTAAGCCATCCGATATTTGTAGATGTGTGTGTGTGTGTGTGTGTGTGTGTGTGTGGGTGTGTGTGTGTGTGGGTGGTGTGTGTGTGTGTGTTTAACTGAACGGGGCGCTTTCCCTTGTGACAGTTCTTTAGGTGCTTCTGTGGCGACACTTCTTTTGGTGTGGTGTGCACACAGTCACTCCAGACAGCCAAGATGGTGACAATCAGCTGCACTGCCGACACCAGCCACAACAGATGACGGCAATTTACCCTGGGTGACGCAGCGGGATCGTGACGTAGGGAAAGTACGTGCTGTTGCCATCATCACGCGCTGTTTGGTCAGTCGACTGTGTGACGCTTGTCAGATATCGTATTCCGCGTTTCCAAAAGTTGTGCTTCTTGCTAACCATGGCATGAATTGTTCTGACATAGACTAACGCACTTAGCATGTTACACACACGGAAAGCGTGTGAGTTATTAGGCGCCGTATGAGTAAAAGTGCTATAAATAGAATGCTTTCTATATGCATACAGTGCGTGCATTCTAGGTGTATATAATTCATTCTGTATACATACAATTCCCCCGTTGGGGTGCCGGGGGTTTCAGTATAAATAGTATCCCCACTTTCTGGAAATTTAGTGCTTTAAATTCCCACTGTCGCTGTCTTTCTCATTTGTTTTTTCTCATTCCTGCTCTGTTCTATCAATCTGCTATACTATCTTCTTCTTCGCTAGACAGTCACCTACCCTTTTTCTTTAAAACTCTTCCGGGACAAGACTCCTTATTTGTGTGTGAGGTCTGTTGGATCAGCTTGGGAATATTAGACGCTTTCTGCCAGGTGGTCACTAGCGCTTCCTATGATGTTATTATTTAGCAATGTAGGCATTTTATATGTATGTGTTTTGTTGATAATTTATAATGATGTTTGTATTCTATTTTGTTTTTTGTAAACGGGGGTTCGATAAATTAGAGTATAGCTCAGCATCCCCTGCGTGGGATGTCTTTATTGTAAAGTGACTGGCTGGTGGAGAGCTTTCAGTTTTACCACTAGGGTTGTTTCAGCAGATTTTTTATGCGGATCGGGGGTTGTCCGGTCCTGATTTGGCTCGGAAGAGTCCGCTGGACCTAAAGCAATAATCATGTAATGTAATGTAATGTAATACATACAATACAATCTGTGCACATAGAATCTACTCTCCAACATCCGTTTTTCAGATGACCTTGATGCAGACCTGCCTACCGTTACGGATTTTTCCGTATTTTTACGGATTTGAGACCTAGAATACGAAAATACGCAAAAGCCTTAAAAAATACGAATTTTGGCCTTTTTTTTCGTTTTTTTTTTTTTTTTTTTTTTTTTGTGTGCTGTAATAAGACGTTTGTTTTGAGTTTTAAGACATTTCACACGGCGCCATACTGCGCGCCATACTTAAGTCAGAAACAATTGAAACTTTTCATTGTCAGAGATTACTACATTAAGTTAAAACCATGTCTGCCACGGGTGCCAAGAAAAGAAAAATAATAAGAGCCCATGAAACTGATGATGAATTGGATGAAGCGTCAACGTCGGTTTCAAAGGAGAAAAAGCCTAAACAACAGCAGACATTCTTGTCTTCGTACACTGATGAGTGGGAGTTCCTTGTGCAATCTAAGAAGGGGCCGACATTCGTCCACTGCTTGGCGTGTGTCAGAGATTTTAGTTGTGATCACGGTGGACGTAGTGATTGTGAGAGGCATGTTGCCGGACAAAATCACAAAACAGCCGAACGTCAGTGGAAGAATCTGCCAAAGACACGAAACATTACAGCTTTATTCAAAAAGCAGATCAGCTCAGAGGATAGCAAAAAAAAAATTCACTCGGCAAGTCACAGATGTTGAAGTATGCATGGTGCAGTTTATTGCTGAATGCAACCTTCCAATTGCCACAGCAGACAGAATGACAGCCATGTTTCAGAGAATGTTTCCTGATTCTAAAAAGTAAAATAGCTAAAGGTCAGCCATTTCACTTTTTGTTAAAAATAGATGTGTTATTGGTACCTTAACATTAGTATTGGTATATGTTTAGAACAATGAAAATATTAAATTTGTTATTTAAAATTACACAAACTGTTGGTTCTTAGTTTATTTTAATATGGCCAATGTAGACAATTTACTAAGCAGAACGTTCAGTTACTAGTCCTCAAGTCCAAACCTGCTGCCACAGTGTGAGTGTACACCAGCAAAGAACTAGACAGACCCAAGAGCTGTTATAGCTTGCAGCTGAAAGAAAACAGTGATGAGTGACAGTTTGCGTATAATTTTTCCCAGTCAGTTACTGTAAATAATTTATTTTGTAGCAAAGAACCAGACTATAGCCAGCAGCTGAAGGAAAACAATGTTGACATTTTTGCACATCATATAAATTACTTAGTCCTTTACTGTAAAGGTAAAGGTAGTCCCATAGCCTTGTGGCCGTAGGGGAGCGTGATGTTGGAGATCACACCTATCTTGGGCCAGCGTAATGAGGGTGATGCCCAACTCTCTCCCTCGCTGCTTTACCTTCCCCACCCTCAAGAGAGTAGGTACTCAATCACAGTTGAGTCAACTGGGGGCGTTGTTGTTTGTCGCTTCACACCTTAGCGGTCACCCATCCAAGTGCTAACCGCACCGGACGGTGCTTCACTTTCGACACAGTAGCGAGTGCTCCAACCACTGCTGCCGTGAACTGACAAAACCGAGCAAGTCCACAAAACCTACTTTCGAGAAAATCGACGTTTTGTGTTGCGCTATATTACGCGATCGTTTCTGGAAGTTTAAGGGCATATTATAATGCAATTCCTCGATTTAAGAGTGCATACCTTGAATGTTAAAGAAATGTGTAATAGATTTGATGTTTTAAGACTATTTGTGGACTTGCTTTGTTTTGTCAGATTATTCTTGAGATAGATCTTTGTTGAGAACATGACAAAACCAAGCAAGTCACCCGCTTGGTTTTGTCAGTTTATTATTGAATTAAATCCTTGTTAAAAAAATTCACAAAACCAAGTAAGTCAAATCCGCTTGGTTTTGTCAGTTTATTATTAAGTAAATCCTTGTTTTCAAAATTCACCAAAGTCCCATAGGCCGTTTCGTTTCTTTGTTAAAAAGTCTGACGAGATGAGTCACATAAGTTGGGTTTTGTAAGATGTGGGTGCGGCAGTTACAGTGAGTGTATATGTGTGCCTGTTAATTGTTTTTAGCCATTCTTCACTTAATATTCCTGGGTTGGTATGCAGGAGTCATGGGTTTTTTGCTCTCCCTTCAAAATAATATTAGATGCAGCCAATTTAATTTTAAAAATACAAAACTATTTTCCTTTCAGTTTCCTATTGCAGCAATCTTCCTGCCTTTACACCACGTGTATGTCTTGTATTTTGTTGCCCTTGTTGTGTGTCTGTAATATATTTGTTGCTGTTTGTTTGTGGGTTCGGGTACTGAATAGAATAGGCCCAACGTTTCCCGGCGTGTCGTAAGAGGCGACGAACAGGGGTAATGTTAGCACGGCATCACTGGGCGAAAGTCTTCTACACAGAAGTCACCGGCCAGGGCGAGGAACCTCACGTTGCTACAGGTTCAACGACCACGTGCTCGGGGCCAAGGCGAGCCACACTGTATTCGTGGATTTTGGCTGTGCCCAACAGCCTGGAGAGGATTGGGCACCGCCAGGTCCTTTTTTGCCCAAGACACACTACATGCATGATGACACTATCCACTAATTCCATACCGGATAGGTCGTCGCCCGGCTCAAGGACCGCGCCTTCCGTTGGCCACCAGGACGGAGGTGTTAAGTATGCTACTGATGGACAATTTAGCAAGATCCGCACGAGAAACAACATCGTCATAGGAACCTGGAATGTCAGGACCCTAACTGCGGAAGGAAAATTAGAAGAACTGGCCCACGAGTTGGACCGCTATCGATGGAACGTTCTAGGCATTAGCGAACTGCGCTGGAAAGGCCTAGGTGAAACAACGACAGACAAAGGCCACAAGCTCTATTTCAGCGGTAGAGATGACAGGCACGAACACGGCGTTGGATTCTTGGTCCACAAGAACATTCTAGCCACTGTCATGGGTTGCCGCCCAGTCTCCAGTAGACTCATTACCATCCGCCTGAGAGCAGCCCCTTTCAACATCACCATCATCCAGACCTATGCCCCAACATCAGACTATGACGACAGCGAAGTGGAGGATTTTTATGAAAATCTACAGGCGGTCCTTGACCAAGTGCCGAAGAAGGACATAGTCATAGTGCAAGGCGACTGGAATGCCAAGGTTGGCCAAGATGCGCACCACAACTGGGGAGACACATGTGGACCCCACTGCAACAACGAGACAAATGACAGGGGTCTGAGATTCTTGGAGTTTGCCAGATACAACAATCTGGTACTGGCAAACACGCTTGGTCTCCACAAAAACTCCAGACGATGGACATGGCACAGTCCCGGGGGGGGGGGGGAGCATCACAACCAAATAGACTACATCATGGTCAAGAAACGCTTCAGATAACAGGCACGAACACGGCAGGACACGCACTTTTCCAGGAGCAGACATCGGAAGTGACCACGATCTCTTGATGATGTCTTTCCGGCTCCACTTGAAGAGAGTAAATACTGCACTAGACTGAAGTTCGACCTGGACAAACTGCAAGACCCGGAGGTGGCAGAACTATTTCAGGCCACAATTGAAGGGAAATTTGCACCACTGCTCATTTTGGGGGCTGGTGAAGTAGATGTCAACACCATGACCACCACCTTCAACTCAGCTGTGACAGATGCCGCCACTGAGATCCTTGGCAAGCACCGACCAAAGAAGAAGCCGTGGATCACACCTGAACTTTTGGATCTGTGTGATAAACGAAGAGAGATTAAAAAAAAAAAGAAAAAGAACACCTCACAGGGAGCTGATGTCTACCGAAAAATCAACAATGACATCCGAAAAGGCATGCGCACAGCAAAGGAGAACTGGATAGAAGATCAATGCCAGGAAATAGAGAACAGTCTGAACAAGAACAACAGCAAGAAGGCCTACCAGACTGTAAAGCGGCTGACAAGTTTCAAACAGCCCAAAGTCTCCACGATCCAAAGCAAGTCTGGCATATGCCTTACAGAAGAACAAGAAGTCTTGGACAGATGGACAGAGTACTGCTCTGACCTTTACAACCATACACCAAATGGAGACCCATCAGTTCTAGCATGTCCCGAGAACAGAGAAGAAGAAGAATCCTCCCAATTCTCCGGGAAGAAGTTGAGGCAGCAGTGCAATCGCTAAAGAAAGGGAAGTCAGCGGGAGTGGACAACATACCCGCGGAACTGCTACAAGCAGGAGGAGAAGCGATGATTGATGCCCTCACCATTATCTGTAACAAGATCTGGCAGAGTGAGAGTGGCCTATACCATGGGCCCAGTCGCTTGTCATCACTCTTCCCAAAAAAGGTAACCTTCAGGAGTGTGAAAATTACCGCACCGTCAGCCTCATCATCCATCCCAGCAAGGTCCTCCTGAAAATATTACTCAACAGGTTGAAACCCCAAGCTGAACAAATCATAGCTGAAGAACAAGCAGGATTCAGGGCAGGGCGAAGTACCACTGAACAGATTTTCAACCTCAGAATAATCTGTGAGAAATACCTACAGCACCAACAACATCTATATCATGTGTTCATAGACTTCAAGAAAACGTTTGACCGAGTCTGGCATGCAGCTCTATGGGCAACAATGAAAGCGTACAACATCAGACCTAAAATTATTGAAGTCATCAAAAACCTGTATGACAAGGCTACCAGTGCAGTCCTCCACAACAGCGCCATCGGGAACTGGTTCAGAACAACAATCGGTGTGCGTCAAGGATGCCTACCCTCTCCAACACCCTTCAACATCTTCCTAGAGCGCATCATGTCAGATGATCTTGCAGATCACGAAGGCACAGTCAGAATAGGGGGTAGAGCAATCTCCAATCTTCGTTTTGCGGATGAACATTGATGGATTGGCTGGAGAGGAACAAGAACTTGAACAGCTGGTACAGAGGCTTGACACCACCTCCAAAGCTTGTGGAATTGAAATAAGTGCAGAGAAGACCGAAATGATGACCAACAACACCAATGGCATCAACACGGACATCAAAGTCCAAGGCCAATCCCTCAACACAGTGCATAGCTTCAAATATTTAGGAGCCATTGTATCAGACAATGGGTCCCGACAGGAAGTCCTCTCCAGGATCGCACAAACAACTGCTGCCCTGACAAGGTTGAAGCCATTTGGAAAGACAGGACCATCATTCTACGTTCCAAAGTAAGACTGCTGCGCTCCCTTGTCATATCCATCTTCCTATATGCTTGCGAAGCATGGACCCTCACAACAGATCTACAACGAAGAATACAAAGCATGGAGATTAAGTGCTACAGAAGACTTCTGGGCATTTCCTATACCTAACACATCACCAACGACGAAGTCCGACAGACCATCACACAAGCCATTGGACAACACGATGACCTGCTCACAGTGGTGAAGAAACGAAAACTCCGATGGTATGGCCACGTCACCAGATCATCAGGCCTTGCAAAGACTTTTCTGCAAGGCACAGTGCAAGGAGGTAGAAGAAGAGGAGACCGAAAAAGAGGTGGGAGGACAACATTCGAGAATGGACTGGTTTGACACTGAGCGAAGCCATCAGGGCTGCTGAGGACAGAGAGAGATGGAGTATGCTGGTTAAACGATCATCTGTGGTGCCCCTACGACCTCAGGGTTACGGGACATGATAGGATAGGATAGGATAGTTTGTTTGTTTGTTTCCACACCTCGTGGAAGTGCCGCGTAGGCGGAAGATCTACAGGATCCTTCATGGTGGGCAGGAAAGTAGGCCTACATGAAGAAAACTCTTTTTCAAAAAGCCGAACACGTCCTTTGCTGACCGAAATTTCGTCATCATTTTCACAGGAAAATAATATTGCACAGCAGCAATAACATGGATTCTCACTGGTCCACTTCATCTTAAGGCGCTTTCTCATTGGTCGGGAGGACTTACTTTTCTTTGTCAGGTTATTGTAGAAAATGACGTCATCATGCGAACTCGAGCATCAGCCAAAGGATCGCCGAAGCAAAATCGCAGGGGACTTGCTTGGTTTTATCAGTTTATTCCCCCACTTAAAATTTTTTTAACAAGGACTTACTCTATGATATCTCCAAATCTAAACATAGTTAGGATTTGATTTTTACAGGTAAGATGCGTCATTCTCTTGCAAGTTTGATGGCGCAAAAATCTCATTTTCGACCTTTGGTGGACTTACTCGGTTTTGTCAAATCACGGCAGACTGCACTATCCGACACCCCCCTTTACTGTAGATAAATTATTTTGTTGTTTCCAATTCCAATTTAAGTTTTTATCAACTGAATTTTTGCTCTCTAGCAATGACAGTATTGCGCTTGTTCGGTAGTCAATAAATAAATAAATCGGGGAACAGTGTATTTAAGGAATCAGTTTGAGGTGGGTTTTTTAATGCAGTGATTACTTCTTCTTTATCTTCACTAAGTTACATTTACAATTGTTAAATTCCTTCTTGCGAATGCGTCGATTCGCCGAGAGTGAAAATACGAATTTTGGTCCCAGAATACCACATTTTGCCAGTCAGAATACTGAAACTAAAAATCTGGGGTAGGCAGGTCTGCTTGATGGATTCGCTGGAGAGGAACAAGAATTTGAACAGCTGGTATAGAGGCTTGACACCACCTTCACTGCCTCGGGAATGGAAATAAGTGCAGAGAAGACCAAAATGATGACCAACAACACCAATGGCATCAATACGGACACCAAAATCCAAAGCCAATCCCCAACACGGTAAACAGCTTCAAATATTTAGGAGCCATTGTATCAGACAATGGGTGCTGACAGGAAGTCCTCTCCAGGATCGCACAAACAACTGCTGCCCTGACAAGGATGAATCCCATTTGGAGAGACAGGACCATCAGACTACACCACTCCAAGGTAAGGTTGCTGCGCTCCCTTGTCATCTCCATTAAAAATCTAATCTGTAATATAAAAATTACATTACATTACATTATTATTGCTTTAGGTCCAGCGGACTCTTCCGAGCCAAATCAGGACCGGACAACCCCCGATCCGCATAAAAGATCTGCTGAAACAACCCTAGTGGTAAAACCGAAAGCTCTTCACCAGCCAGTCACTTTACAATAAAGACATCCCACGCAGGGGACGGCTGAGGCTTCACCCCAACTTATCGAACCCCCGTTTACAAACACAAAATAGAATACAAACATTATTATAAATTATCAACAAAACACATACATAATTATAAAATGCCTACATTGCTAAATAATAACATCATAGGAAGCCCTAGTGACCACCTGGCAGAAAGCGTCCAATATTCCTAAGCTGATCCAACAGACCTCATACACAAACAAGGAGTCTTGTCCCGGGAGAGTTTTCAAGCAAAAAAGGTAGGAGACTGGTCTAGCGAAGAAGACGATAGTATAGCAGATTGATAGAAAAGAGCAGGAATGAGAAAGAGCAAATGAGAAAGACAGCGACAATGGGAATTTAAAGCACTAAATTTCCAGAAAGTGGGGATACTATTTATACTGAAACCCCCGGCACCCCAACGGGGGTAATATAAAAATAAATTCCATAATAAAGAAATAAATTCTATAATATAGAAATTCATTCCATGTAGGCCTACAGACAACTACACTTACGTGATTAAATTCTGTATTATAGAATAGATTATATGTGCATATAATGTATTGTATGTATATATAATAAATTATATTCACATAGAATGCGTATACCTCCTATCCTATCCTATGCTATCCCGCAAATCGAAGGTCGTTGGGGCACCACAGATGATCGTTTTACCAGCGTACTCCATCTTTCTCTGTCCTCAGCAACCCTCATAGCTTCGCTCAGTGTCAAGCCAATCCATTCTGGAATGTTGTCCTCCCACCTATTTTTCTGTCTCCATCTTCGCCTGCCTCCTTGCACCGGCAGATCTTTTATGCGGATCAGATGTGAGTCCTCTTTCAGCGAAGTTGTGGTCTTGATTTTGTGGTCCTGATTCGGTTCTTTAAAGTCCGCTGGACCCTGTAAGCAATGAATAACTAACTAACTAACTTGCACCGTTGCCTTGCAGGATGGTCTTTGCAAGGCCTGATGCTCTGGTGACGTGGCCATACCATCGGAGTTTCCGTTTCTTCACCACTGTGAGCATGTCATCGTGTTGCCCAATGGCTTGTGTGATGGTCTTTTGGACTTCGTTGTTAGTTAGTTAGTTATTCATTTGCTTACAGGGTCCAGGGGCCTGCAAAGAGCCGAATCAGGATCACAAAATCATGACCACAACTTGGCTGAAAGAGGACTCACCCCTGATCCGCATAAAAGATCTGCTGAAAAAAAACCCAGTGGTAACAATGAAGGCACTCCACCAGCCGGTCACTGTACAATAAAGGCATCCTACGCTGAGGACGCTGAGGCTATACTCTAATTAATCAAACGCCCGTTTACATTAAATAGAATACAAACAACATTATAAAATATCAACAAAACACATTATCATTGTTTAATGTAAAAACTATAACAAAAGCCCACTTTATCATTGTTTAATGTAAAAACAATAATAAAAGCCCACTTTATCATTGTTTAATGTAAAAACAATAACAAAAGCCTACGTTGTTATTGTTTAATGTAAAAACAATAACAAAAGCCCACTTTATCATTGTTTAATGTAGGAGTTTAAGGGGTGTCGAATAGCGCAGGGGTTGGAGCACTCGCTACTGTGTCGCAAGTTAAGCACCGTCCAGTGCGGTTAGCACTTGGATGGGTGACCGCAAAACGTGAAGCGACAAATAACAACGCCCCCAGTTGACTCAACTGTGACTTAGTACCTACTCTCTTAAGGGTGGGGAAGGTAAAGCAGCGAGGGAGAGAGATGGGCATCACCCTCATTACGCTGGCCCAAGATAAGTGTGATCTCCAATATCATGCTCCCCCTACGGCCAGAAGGCTATGGGACTACCTTTACCTTTACCTTTTAGTGTAAAAACAATAACAAAAGCTTACGTTATCATTATTTAATGTAAATAACAAAAGCCCACTTTATCATTGTTTAATGTAAAAACAATAACAAAAGCTTACGTTATCATTGTTTAATGTAATAACAATAACAAAAGCCCACTTTATCATTGTTTAATGTAATAACAATGTCAGTTTTAGGATAAAGCCGTTTTGGCTGAAAATAAACATTCTTCCACGTGGGCCCCGTTAACCGTGCCAGTGCTGACCAGTGACTATTGCAGATAGAGTCACACGTTACTGTTTCTTGTCCTGTTGCACAGTCAGCGGTGGTTGGTATCAAACTTCTCCCAGATGCTGTTTCCTACTCGGAAAGTTTCGAACCCGAATGACCCAGTCACCGAATTTCCTGGCCCTTGGGAAAAGGGGAGGGTCCCCCCACACACATTGTGTCTGAGCTGTATGGTTCCTACACAAAACATTTGTTAAACAGCTGTTCTATGTATAGGTCTGTTATATGGACATGGTATACTTCCTTTAAAAAAATTGGCCTATAAGCTTACAACGAGTCAGTATGTCTGTCTGTATGTCTCTCATGTATTTATTTATTTATTTTAAAGAGCGAGGGAGTGGGTCTCTATATTTGTGTCTAAAATTGTTTTAAAATGATGACGAAGAGGATGGTGTGTGTGTGTATGTGTGTGTGTGTGTGTGTGTGTGAGGGAGGGAGAGAGAGAGAGTTATGAATTCCAGTTTAATGTTAAAGGTTGTTTATTATGTTAATTTGTGAAGGAACAGATTGGACGATTAGATTTTATAATTAGTCTAAAATCTGTATCCCTAATAAAATATCTCTCTTTACGTGAACGTCTACGGCAATGCCACCGTGTTAGCTCCGTGGTGAAGCGGTGGCCTGGCACACCTCCTATCCTATCCTATCCTATCCTATCCTGTACTGTCCCGTAACCCTGAGGTCGTAGGGGCACCACAGATGATCGTTTAACCAGCATACTCCATCTTTCTTTGTCCTCAGCAGCCCTGATGGCTTCGCTCAGTGTCAAACCAGTCCATTCTCGAATGTTGTCCTCCCACCTCTTTTTCGGTCTCCCTCTTCTTCTACCTCCTTGCACTGTGCCTTGCAGAATGGTCTTTGCAAGGCCTGATGATCTGGTGACGTGGCCATACCATCGGAGTTTCCGTTTCTTCAACACTGTGAGCAGGTCATCGTGTTGTCCAATGGCTTGTGTGATGGTCTGTCGGACTTCGTCGTTGGTGATGTGTTGGGTATAGGAAATGCCCAGAAGTCTTCTGTAGCACCTCATCTCCATGCTTTGTATTCTTCGTTGTAGATCTGCTTCGCAAGCATATAGGAAGATGGAGATGACAAGGGAGCGCAGCAATCTTACTTTGGAATGTAGACTGATGGTCCTGTCTTTCAAATGGGCTTCAACCTTGTCAGGGCAGCAGTTGTTTGTGCAATCCTGGAGAGGACTTCCTGTCGGGACCCATTGTATAATACAATGGCTCCTAAATATTTGAAGCTATGCACTGTGTTGAGGGATTGGCCTTGGACTTTGATGTCCGTGTTGATGCCATTGGTGTTGTTGGTCATCATTTTGGTCTTCTCTGCACTTATTTCCATTCCATAAGCTCTGGAGGTGGTGTCAAGCCTCTGTACCAGCTGTTCAAGTTCTTGTTCCTCTCCAGCCAATCCATCAATGTCATCCGCAAAACGAAGATTGGAAATTGCTCTACCCCATATGCTGACTGTGCCTTCGTGATCTGCAAGAGCATCTGACATGATGCGCTCTAGGAAGATGTTGAAGAGTGTTGGAGAGAGTAGGCATCCTTGACGCACACCGATTGTTGTTCTGAACCAGTTCCCGATGACGCTGTTATGGAGGACTGCACTGGTAGCCTTGTCATACAGGCTTTTGATGACTTCAATAATTTTTTAGGGCTGATGTTGTACACTTTCATTGTTGCCCACACCATTGGTGCCCCACTGGCACACCTCATGACCCAGGTTCCAATCCCGTGGTTTGGCAAGACAAAAAGTGGCCATTTTTACATGAGAGTGTACAACATCAGCCCTAACATTATTGAAGCCATCAAAAGCCTGTATGACAAAGCTACCAGTGCATTCCTCCACAACAGCGCCATCGGGAACTGGTTCAGAACAACAATCGGAATTCTGGGCATTTTTTTATACCCATCACATTACCAACGACGAAGTCCGACAGACTATCACACAAGCCATTGGACAACACGATTACATGCTCACAGTGGTGAAGAAATGGAAACTATATTTGGGACCTGTTAAAAATCCCTTCTTTAGTTAAGAACATGCTTTTTGTCATAATAAATAAAGAATCGACCTTCATACCATGCCCCTTTAAAAGGGTACGATGACATTGATGCCAAAATCGCCCGTTCACATTATTATGCAAATAGTTTATTGTCGTCTACTAGTTTAATGAGCAAAGAGATTCTGATAAGACAAATCTCCTTTTTAATACTAATAATTATATTGCTGGGGAGACAGGATGTTTGGACCTAAAGCAATAATCTTGTATTGTATTGTAAACAGGATGTAGACAGGGGTATATGTAAGTTTGTCGGATAGCGTCCGGAGTGAGTAAAGAAGGATGTAGGAGTCCACTGGATGCAGGATGCCTTCCCATCCATTGGTTCCTGTCTCTCTACAAGGGGAGGTATAACGCGTTCATTCCGGTTTCAGAATCATACAGGGTAGCTGCAGTGTGTGGCGGGGTCCACTCCCTTCATCAACACAGAAGTAGAAAGCTTAGAAGGCCTCGTTTCTGCTGTCAGTACGCGCTGCGCAATCTTGCTGTTTCCCGACGGATGTGCTAACCGTCTTCCACATTGTACAGTTATCTACCTTTGTCTTCTAACCACCGTTTCTGGGTACATGGTGTGTGTGGAGAGAGAGAGAGAGAGAGAGAGAGAGAGAGAGAGAGAGAGAGAGAGGGAGAGTGGAGAGGAGAATGAAGTGAAATGGGTCTGGAATGGGGGGAGGGAGAGAGAGAGAAAGAGAGAGAGAGAGACAGAGAGAGAGACAGAAAGAGAGACAGAAAGAGGGGCGAGGGAAAAAATGTGAGAGGAAGAAAAGTGAAAATGAGGGGTGGGGGGGGGGGAGGAGGAGGAAGAAAAAAAAAGTGTGAAGGCTTTAGGTTTAGACTTAGGTTATTTAACGTGTTATTGGGGCGACACGATCATATGTGAAAGACCAAAGAAGATTAGGGAATCATTGCCGTAGCCGACCCGTGTCACTGGCCTACCATGCCAAGGCTCCAACATGAACACTTTAGTGCTAGGAGTACGTGATAGGAAGGGACGGGGGTGGAGTGGGGAGGGACAATGGGAAAGAGGATAGCCATGAAACTGAAGGAGAGTGACGCGCACTTTAGTCACACCCACACACACACCCACACCCACACGCTAACATACCTCTCTAGTCGGTCATTGAGGTCATTCCACGACGCGTAGGGTCAAGACAACAAGAATTAACCTTGACCTTTAACGGACGCAATTCAAGGTCACCTGGCGCCTCGGCACGTGCCACTGTGTGGTGTGAATCAATGGTCAGTTTGTTGGGGTCAGCGTGTGCTAGGCGGGGACTGGACGAGACGTGGCCTGTGTCCTCAGCGGTACCTCCTCCACTTTCTGTCAACAGAAGGTGGCACCGACTTCATCGGGAATTCCCCTTCGTCTACTATTGGTCATTGATGGCTTGTTGCCTTATTTGTTGTTAACTCTCTCTGTGTATGTGTGTTGTGTGTGTGTGTGTGTGTGTGTGTGTGTGTGTGTGTTAGAGAGGGAGAGTTAGAGGGTGAATGAGTGTTGTGCGTATGTCTGCGTAAAGTGAAGTTTTGTGTTTGCGTGAATGTGTACTGAGTGAAGCCATGAGGGGTGCTGAAATAGTGGCTTACGTTTAACGGCTTATGCATTGGGTTATGAGATTTTGAACTGACCGAAATAAGCGTAACGCAAATGTGGCCGGGGCGCGATATTTTTTTCCCCACATCACATCTGATGGATACCGTAAATGGAACGATTTTAGACCTAAACCGTACAGAGTTGTTATCTCCCTTTGGGGCTCTTCAATGTCTTCCCACCCCAAAGTTTGCTAAAACAAGCTTAGATAATAGTTTTTTCTGTTAAATGTGTTTGCACATTTGTATCATTGTATGTGCACAAATAATATGAAAGCTTATATCTATGTAATTATATATAAGCTTATTATTAATGGGCGTATGTGTCTCATTATTTGCTAGTGAACCAACATATCTTATGTGAATCTTATGTATAAGCCTAGATATTACAGAGGCTCTTTGGGCTTACAAATTCACACAATACCATTAATAAAGCCCTGACAAGTGGCGTGCGCCTCAAATATAGTACTACTTACAAGAGTTAAAGAAATAAATTAATAAAGAACCAGCTGACAACGATCAAAACTACCTAACATCAAAGATTCAAATACAGGCCTAACTAACAACACAATGACAATGTCTGGCTGACAACCAATACTAGGACTAGGAATAGAATAATAGACTATCAGAATTG
The DNA here is from genome assembly GCA_036898135.1 of Oncomelania hupensis. Lineage (NCBI taxonomy): Eukaryota > Metazoa > Mollusca > Gastropoda > Littorinimorpha > Pomatiopsidae > Oncomelania > Oncomelania hupensis. The sequence continues at coordinate 5,868,991 of CM072518.1, read as the reverse complement.
AATAGGCCTACTAATACTACTCTACTTTAGTACGTACACTAACTAACAACAATGGCAACGTCATCCTGACAACAAATAGTCTATCACTGTACAACTTGTATCTATATAGAGTAGGCCTACTAGTTCTGCTCTACTTTAATACTTACACTATTACAGTACTGAAGAAACAAATATTATTAAATTATTACTAATACATAATAATAGTATTTTACCTTAGCCTAAGCCTACTAATATTATTACAATGAACTTAGTATTATGATTATATGAATGTGAACGCACGTTCAAGATAGATATTTTACATTATTTGTTGCAGTTTAGGCTTACTCAGTGAACTAATCTTCTTCATATGAAAAAACAAAAACAAAAAAACCAAACGACAATTGCGGCATTTTTCCACTCAATGAATTACTCTTCTTTATATGAAAATTAAGAAAACACGACTTAATTCACAATACCTACAACAAAGCAAGTCGCAATGCATATATTACAAGGCTGACTGAAGCGATTAAGACGGTAGGGTAGGCCTAATCGGAAAATGGAATGAGCAAACTAAACTTTGGCGTGTGAAGACACCGAAGAGCACGAAAATGGAGGTAACTCTGTACAGTTTAGTCTGAAATCGTTCCATTATTTTACAGTATCCCTCAGATGTGATGTGAGGGAAAAATATCGCGGCCGGGCCTTGCGGACAGAGAAAGATGGAGAACGCTGGTTAAACCATCATCTGTGGTGTCTCAACGACTTCTGAGTTACGGGATAGGATAGGATAGGATAGGATAGGATAGGATAGGATAGGATAGGAACGTGTGCAGTGTGTGTGTGTGTGCGTGTGTGTGTGTGTGTGTGTGTGTGTGTGGGTGGTTATGTGTGCATGTAAGCTTATGTGTATGTATGTGTATGTAAGCTTATGTGTATATGTATGTAAGCTTATGTGTATGTATGTGTACACGATGTTATCTGGACAAACCAGTGAACATCTACATAACTTTTTTTGACAGATCTAATTGTTTTGACGTCAGAAAAATGATCCTGTAGGGTTAGGGCTGGGTTAGGCTTAGGGTTAGTGTTCGAACACTTAAAAGTACTTAAGAAGGGGGACGAAATATGACCCATTATCAGGAAAGTCATGATAATACTGTGTAACCTCGGCTGTGTGTGTGTGTATGTGTGTGTGTGTGGGGGGGGGTGGGTGGGTCTGTGTGTGTGGGTGTGTGTGTGTGTGTGTGCATGATGCAGTCTCGTTTTGGTTTTTAGTAGATATAGAAGTGAGTGCCAATGTGCTGCTGTTTTGTCGTTTTTATTAATATGTACACATCTCCACCCCCTTGCTCATCATCATCATCGTCATCATTGTTATCATCATCACCGTCATCATCATCATCATCATCATCATCACCATCATCATCATCTTGTTGTGGCAGGGTGGAAGCAACCTGTAACCAAGGTACAGGAACACATGTTTTACACACTCTCATTTCAAACCTCAATTTCGTGGACATAATTTGATGGCTAATATGAATGTTGCGACTGTATGTTCCGGAGATGCATTTTCCGCAACCACAATTTGCCACCCGTGTTTGTCTATAATGACAATGAATGTGGACGTGGTAAGGCTGATCACGAGGGTAAAGACGAGTCATGGTCTTGAAGTGCTAAATGTCAACACGTCACTTAGTCCAACTGTGGTTTGGCGTTATCTTGGACACACGTATCATCACAACTATCCCAGGTCACTGTGCCCCCAACAGTAATGACTTGACTCTCTCGGCTTTAGGAAATCAAGTAAGTAGTTCATTTAAAAACAACAGCACTCTCTTCTTGACAAAAGATGGACAGGAAAAAACCCGGAAGGGGATTGGGGAGAGCGAGAGAGAGAATTGTTGCTCAGAGCAGAGAGAGAGAGAAATTATATTAAAATAAGAGAAGAAGAAAAGAAGAGAAGAGAGAGAATCGTTTGCTCAAAAGAAGAGAGAGAGAGAGAGAGAGAGAGAGAGAGAGAGAGAGAGAGAGAGAGAATTGTTTGCTCAAAAAGAGAGAGAGAGAGAATTGTTTGCTCAGAGAAAGAATTGTTTGTTCAAAGAGAGAGAGAGAGAGAAAGAAAAGAGAAAGAGAAGAGAAGAGAGAGAGAGAGAGAGAATTGTTTGCTCAAAGAAAGAGAGAATTGTTTGTTCAAAGAGAGAGAGAGAGAGAGAGAGAGAGAGAATTGTTTGCTCAGAGAAAGAGAGAGAGAGAGAGAGAGAGAGAGGAGAATTGTTTGCTCAGAGAAAAGAGAGGAGAGAGAGGAATTGTTTGCTCAGAGAAAGAGAGAGAGAGAGAGAGAGAGAGAGAGAATTGTTTGCTCAGAGAAAGAGAGATGTGAGAGAGAGAGAGAATTGTTTGCTCAGAGAAGAGAGAGAGAGAGAGAATTGTTTGCTCAGAGAAAGAGAGAGAGAGAGAGCAGAGAGAGAAGAGAGAGAGAGAGGGATTGTTTGCTCATGAGAGAGAGAGATTGTTTGTAGAGAGAGGGAGAATTGTTTGTTCAAAGAGAAAAGATGAGTAAAATATAGGAGGTGATGTATGGTGTGTGTGTGTGTGTGTTGTGTGTGTATGTTGTAAAAAAGTTGTTTATGTTTAAAGTAGATGTGTGTGTGAGTGTGTGTGTGTGTGTGGTGTGTGTGCATGTAGATGTTGGACACATGATCTACAAAAAGAGAAAGACAAGAAGGGGCAGAGTAAAATGACAACATCAATCATCAAAAGATCAATCATAAGATCAGATAAAAGTCAGGAAAGGGAATGTGTGTGTGTGTGTGTGGTGTGAAAATAGAATAGGAAATAGAAGAGTGAAATCAAATATGCCACCAATCATCATCATGTCAATCATCATCATCATCATCATCATCATCATCAATCATCATCAAAATCAAATCACAAAATGAGAGGAAGAGGTAAACAGAACACATCAAAAAACAAAAAAGGGACTATGATGACTAATGTTCCGGAGATGCATTTTCCGCAACCAAAATATGCCTCCCGTGTTTGTCTATAATGACAACAGTGGAGAGATCACGAGGGTAGACGAGACCAATCAACTACCAGTGAAAGTAACTGAGACAGAAATGGTGAAAGAATTAAAAATCAAAAAACAAAATCAACAAAAATATGAAAAAAAACCGAAAAAAATAAAGAAGAGCAGACAAAGAGAGAGATTGAGAAAGAGAAGAGAGAGAGAGAGAGAGAGAAGAGAGAGAGAGAGAGAGAGAGAGAGAGAGAGAGAGAGAGAGAATTTGTTTTAGCCTGACGGGAAAGTCGTAGCCTTATGAAATAAGCAGTCATTCCCCGGAAATGGGAATTCGCGTTAAGAAGGAAAACTCCATACAACCATTTCTTATCTGAATACTTAAAATACATCATAAAAGGTCCGTTGTCTCTGTTCTTTGCTGACGCGTGGATCAAACACGTACATGTCGTGTACTCAAGGAAGACCACAGTACTTTAAGCTTGTATTTGGTCCCAAAACAATGGCGTTCTTCATACATGTGGTCTGGTGGTCCTTTTTGCAGACATTTTCTCTGGCAAGCTGCTCACCACTGTCGTCGTCGTCATCATCATCATCATCATCATCATCATCATCATCATCATCATCATCATCATCATCATCATCATCATCATCATCATCATCATCATCATCATCATCATCATCATTTATTTTATAAAGAACACATATCAGATAACATATCTGCTCAAAGCGCATAAAACATCAAGACACACAATGCATCTATCCTATCCTATTCTATCCCGTAACTCGAAAGTCATTGGGGCACCACAGATGATCGTTTAACAAGCGTATGCCATCTTTCTCTCTCCCCAGCAACCCACCCCAAGGTAAGGCTACTGCGCTCTCTTACCTTGTCTTGGTATCTCCATCTTCCTATACGCTTGCGAAACATGGACCCTCACAGAAGACCTACAACGAAGAATATAAAGCATAGAGATGAGGCGCTACAAAAGACTTTTGGGCATTTCCTATACCCAGCACATCACCAACGACAGAAGACCGACAGACCATCAAACAAGCCATTGGACAACACGATGACATGCTCACAGTGGTGAAGAAACGAAAACTCCGATGGTATATCCACGTCACCGTGGCATCCCTCTTCTTCTACCTCCATGCACCGTGCCTTGCAGGATGGTCTTTGCAAGGCTTGATATCCTGGTGACGCAGCCATACCATCGGAATGTCCGTTTCATAAAAGCACTAAAATCAACTCCAAAATAAAATAAAAATGAAGTATGGCAAATAAAACACGCACACATATACACATACACACACAAACACACGCACACATACACGCACAATCAAACATGTACACACATACACACACACGCACAAACAAACACGTACACACATACATAAAAGAGAAGAAAAAACTCTCTTATATAGCGCACTTACAAGCTCATAGAGCTTCCCAAGGCGCTGGCCCGTAATATCCAGCAATCACACAAACGTTTGCTGAAGTCAGGATTCGAACACACGTCGCCCAAGACGCACTCACACAAGTCGTGCGCTCTGACCACTGAGCTATCCCTGCCGCCATACACACATCACCCTCTCTTTCTTTCTCTCTCTCTCCCACACACACACCCACACACACACACTAACGCACGCACGCATGGACCACAAGGACAGTAACCAAAGGGAAGGGGTTGGCGATAGCATATCAGTCCAGTCCATGTGTCATAGATAGAAGAGAACACTGCTTCTTTGGCCAAACTGATCGGCCGCTCAAACGTTTTATTCAATAGCGCATAGCAGTAAACCTATAATATCTTCATTGACATCCAAGCAGTCAGTCCTTTAATTGAGAAGACAACGATATAGGTCCATTTTATTATATGCGAAACTTTCACCTATCCTAGAGCTAAATGGTTTGGATTTCAAAGTGGCGGTTACATGTTCGTACTTACGCTGTTAGAGGATAAACCGTTTGTCCAAAGACGAAGTCTCACCCCACTCTTCCTATTTATAATACACGTGGCTTTGTGCTTTTAACCCTGCGCGATCGACGATCCTTTTTTTTTTTTTGCTGTCGCGGATGCATTTTTCTTAATGCCCTGTATATGGAACACGAGGATCGTTGTAATCATCATCATCATCATCATCATCATCATCATCATCATCATCATCATCATCATCATCATCATCATCATCATCATCATCATCATCATCATCATCATCATCATCATCATCATCATCCTCATCATCATCAGACACCCTCCTTAACAACATTCACCGCTCATTTTTGTATGCCTGTTTCAGTGGGTTCCGGCATTCAGTGGACTGCATCACTTCCGGACGGCCAGGTTATTCACGCAGGCGCGGGACCGGATGCGTAGTTTCCATGGGGCATAACTACTGGTCCAGATGACGCCATTATCTCCATCATGTGGCTCTTCCTAGGTCGTTCCCACCCAATGCTGGCTGCCTTGTTGGACAAAGTGTTTGTACCAGCACAACGCCTTCTTCCTCGCACGGCGTCCAGCAGGCCGGTACAGGATAGAAGTGACGAGTGGCGATGGTTCCAGCACGAGTCGCTCAGCAGTGCTGCAAATGAGAGGAAATGTTCCAGCAGCTGTTGAGCTGGAAAGGTACTAGATCACAACGACTGACTAAAATAACATGACGAAATAATACATGCGGGACATGGCCACTCAGCCAACTGTAGGCTTTTGTAGAGGTTGTACGACATTTTCATGCACAGAGTGTCATTAAGGGCAAATATTCACTGGGGTGAGTAATTATATATATATATATATATATATACGTTCACGTAAACGATCAGGAAAGCGTCCACATTTTGAGGACCAATCTCCTATCCCTCGTTTCCATACCGTCAACAAATGTAAACAGATCCAGATACCCATTCACAACTAGGTAGACTGGGGTGTGTTGGGCGCTTGTTTTATTCTTTGAGTCATTTTGGTGGTTGCCTTCCAAGTATGATCACACATCCAAGTACCAACCACGATCGAGGTTGCTTACAGAAACGTTTGTAGCGTGTGTCCAAACCTCTGTGCTATTTGGACACCCAAACTGTAGTCTGCTGCGTTTGATCTCCCTTTCTTCCTGTATCACGTCTTCTGTAAAAACGATACCGTTGTTTGCTTTCAACTCCACTGTGTTTGCCATATGTCTGAATTATCAGACAACACCCAGTAACCTACAACTCGGTAACGGGCAATACATTAAAACCCTATTTTCGCTATTTTACGCAATGTTGTGTGGCATGCGATGGCACGGTATACTGTGTGCTTTTAGACGATTTGATGATGACAAACCACGACCTGCACGTGAAGCTCGAGGCGGTGGCGGAGTACAGCAACAGCAACTCAACAATGACACGCCGTCCTGGCGCGTGGACACTTCACCTTCATTGGCAGGACCGCCCTCGGTTGTGCAGTGGATGGTTGATACAGTGGATTGGATTACCACAAACTTAGTTATAGTTAATGAATACAGCTATTTCACTCGGTTTTGTTAGACTGCAAGGGTGGACAGATGAAAGACATTTCAAATAAGGAAGCGAAAAGAAAATAAACAACTTTTATCAAAAGTCGTGTGAAGACAATCAGTTAGGTTTTGTCTTTGCTGTAAATCGGTGGTTCATTCTTATAGCTCCAATCTCTACATTCTATAAGTAACTCCTAAATTTGAAGGTTACAAAAAGACTAGGACATCTTGTTACAAAATAGCAAAAGTAGCGGTTGGTGTACTCTGATATCTCTTTTAAAGCCTAAAGACTTCTCGGCTTTGTTTAGTTTGTTTTGTTATAATTGACGTCAGTGACTGAAGATATTTCAGTTTGTACGTGGGGCCGTATCGGATTCTCTGCTAATTGAAGGGTCGCACTCTTCTTCCCAGCAGCTACTAAAAAGATGGCTGCTTCCGTTTGTTCCTTGATAACCCCGTGACTGACGGCACCAATGGCGCCTGACAAGTGTGGGATCGATCCCGCCTGTAGGAGTTATGTTTTATAGAATTTTTTTTCTGACTCGGGCAACGTCTCTGGGGTTTTTTCCCGGGTACTCCGGTTTGCAACCCCAGCGAAATTTAAAAAACAAAACAAATAATATTAGGTAGGTTGGGTTTGAGGCGCGCCACAGGCTGCGACTACGTCTTCCCCAAGGGAGGCGGCCCAGAATGCCCGATAAAAAGGGACAATAAAGTGTCCAAAAAAATCAACTACACCTGTGAGATCCCTCGTTCCTCACCGCCTTCTGTGTCCATGGCAACGCATTTGTTCTTTACTTACTTTCCATGATCTGTTCTATTAGGTTCTTATCCATCCAAGTCGCATTTTGCGGCACATGATCGTAGCCGTAAGATGGCCAGGTACACAAAGATGACTTGAAGATGTGTAAGTGTAACTCCTGGACGTCTTGTGAATGAACTGACAATTGATTTTGAAGCTAAAAGTCCTTTTAGAAGATACAAAGCGAAATATAACTAGCTAGAGCACTTCCAGCACCTATACCAGCTCACTGATTGTTTTCAAACTATTATTGACAAATCTACAGTCCAAAAGAGCAGACCTAGCTCTGTGTCCTATCGCCCAAAAAGGTTACAAAATCCGTTATCTTGTTTACAGGAAAGACTAGCGTGGCTGTGGACGATGTGCAAGCGAGGGTGGCCGTGCTGGAGGCCAGAACGTCTAACTGCCGTACCTGCTGCACCTCCTCGCCGTCCCAAAACAAAACACCTTAAGAAGCAGTTGACGTCAATACACTCCAGCAATGGCCAGCTTAGGCAGCAGGTGACCTCACTGCAGTCCTGCCACGACCACCTTACATAGCAAGTGATGTCATTAACACCACAAATCCCCAAGGGTTTTTCTTCCCAGGGAGCTGGTAGGTTGCCCACACTTTTGGTACAGTTATGTGATTTACAGTTATAGCATTGGCATAATGTAAGTAGTTATAACAAAACGAAAGTGTTTCCAGATATCATGGAACACGTTTCTCTTGGCATTTTATTGTGACTCGTCAGAGGAGTAGGTGTGTCAATGTCCAAAGTTAAACAGGTAGAATTGTATTTTCCTCTTCAACGCTGTTTGAGTGACACTTTTTCCACCACTGAGGGCAGTCTGTTCGCAGCCGAGTTGCACAATAGTCGAACAATATGACGCCAAACATCTTTTTTCTTGTGCCTGTGGACGAAGCGCCCTGAAAACAAGACGTAGGGAAGGAAATTTCCACATAAAACACTTGAGATGGCTCCTTCGCATTGCGTCTTCAGTCTTGTTATCATAATCTATTAGTCTATGAATGTGACTTTCTTTCTATTAGTGACCTTCTCTTAGCATTATCCTTTTCTTTTCCATGTCTTTACATTATTTTTCTTTCCTTTCTATTTTGTTACCAACCTGTTTTGAGTCGTATTGTGTTTGGTTTAAACAGAAATGTATTAATCGGGGATAAAACTGCCAACACATAGCAAAGCAAAACAGACTGGCGCACTCACAAACAAACCTTAAGTAAGGTCCTATCCTTCTGTCCTATCCTGTAAGTCCGAAGTCATTGCGGCACCACAGATGATCGTTTAATCAACTCAAATCCATCTTTCTCTGTCCTCAGGAAACCTCATGGCTTCTCTCAGTGTCAAGCCAGTCCATTCTCGAATGTTGTCCTCCCACCTCTTCTTCTGTATTGCACTTTTTATGTCTCATTGCACCGTATCTTGCAGGATGGTCTTTGCAAGTCTAGATGCTCTGGTGACGTGGCCATACCATCGGAGTTTCCGTTTCTTTAACATGTCATCGTGTTGTCCAATGGCTTGTGTGATAGTCTGTGTTACGTTGAAACGCCAATGGTAGTATGTCGGAGACGCGCACGATAGATCTAATCGTTTCGTTTTGCAAAGTATTCAATGATGGAGTTTATTTACCTTTGATTTGAGTTTGCATTGTTGTTAGGAGAGGCTTTGTATAACGTTGATAATTTTTGTTGGTCGATATCGTTGTAGAATTTTCTGGACCCGCTTGTTTACTATCGATCGAAGTTTCGGGATAAATATCGAAGTATGGCGGAAGGAGAAGAAATATGTATGACGTAAGTCAGTGATGACGATCTTTTAATTGATTGGCTGTAGTGCGTCATTTTAGTCTACTGGGTTCGAAATTTTTCGGGAAAAGAGAGAGAGAGATTATAAAATTGTGTGCCGCACTGTTGTTGAGAGATTGTTGTTGATAGTGAAGCTGGAGAGTTGCTGTGAAAGTTGTTAAGTTGAGTTGAGAATTGTATGCAGTTGTTGATGTGTGCTGAATAAAAGTGGAAAACTTCATACGTCGACTTTGTGACTTGTATGCTGATTGAGCAGGCTGTGTGAATAAACGAATCTGAGTTACACCTTATCAGGACTTCAGCATCGGGGCTGAATCAAATACTGATAAAGAAAAACACCATCATCAAACCGAGTGTAACATTTTGAACCCCCCACTCAAGAAGAAATTTACCTAATTTCTTTCAACAAAGTTGAAACGTAATGCACAAACAAAATACAGAATTAAGACTTATTTCAGTCTGTCTGAACACTATCAACGTTCTCAGCTCATTCACACAGAGTCAATGTTCTTCCATCCGCAAGTCTATCTGGATATTGTCAATGTTCACAGTTCATCCACACAGTCAATGTTCTTTCGTTCGCAAGGAATCGACGCCCTCGTCAGTTGCGGTTGTCATTGGCCCAGGGTCAAAGACGATGATCACGTGGGCTTCCCTGGAATCAGTGCGTCCTCCGTTGTCTCCTTCTTCCGTCGGATGTCCGTCGCAGTCGACGTTGTCATCTCCCAGAATGCATTCGCTGGGTCTCACGGTCAGGTTGGCTTCTGCGGGACGGTGGAACAGCTCCCTCAAGGTCTGCAGATGCTCCTTCCAGGTCTGGGTGTGGACTTCATGTTCGACCAAAGTCGTAGAGCCTGGGACATCGCTGAAGCTATGGGGAAATTCGCCCATAAGGTCCTTGAGCTCCAACTTTTGACCTTCCGTCAAGCCTGGTCCTAGCTTAACGTCATTGATGCCTTCTTTGCTGTGGAAGTCTCCCAGTTCCAACAGTTCTTCGCTGTCAAAGCTGTCGTCGGTCACAGCTGCTGTGGCTGCGTGCACAGTCTCTGATGGCCTTTCCACGTACAGCTTAAGGAGGTTGGCGTGGTACATCTTGGAATGCTGGCCGACCTTCACCTTGTAGTCTTTGATTCCCACCACGGTCTCCACTTCGTACGGGCCTTTCCACTGCATCAGCAACTTATTATGATCGGTAGGTAGCAGCACCAGCACTTTGTTGCCAGGTTTGAACTTCCTGTTCACAGCCCTACGGTCATAGTAGTGCTTTCCACAGTCTTGGGACTTCTTCAGGTTTTCTCTGGCTATCTCGAGAGTCTGCTCCAGCTTCTCCCGTAGCTCAAACACGTACTGGTAACTGTTCTTCACCTCTGGGGTGTCCACTTCCTTCGTCCACAGTTCTTTCAGGATGTGCATCGGCCCTCGGATGGTTCTTCCGTACAGCAGCTCGAACGGAGAAAAGCCGGTGGACTCCTGCGGTACTTCTCTGTAGGCGAAAAGTAAGGCGTTGATATAGCGATGCCATTGTCTGGGCTGCTCGCTGCACAGTTTCTTCAGGGTGGACTTCAGCGTAGCATTGAACTTTTCGACAAGCCCGTTGCACATCGGATGGTAGGGTGTCGTAGTTAAATGCCGGATGCTCAGCAGTCTGTTGACCTCCTTCATGCAGTCAGAGACGAACTGCGTCCCGAGGTCTGTCAGAATTTCTTCAGGCACTCCAAGTCTACTGAACATGTCCACCAGTGCCTCTGCTACAGTTTCAGTGTCAATCTTCTTCAGTGGCACTGCTTCTGGGTACCGAGTCGCATAGTCCACTAAAGTCAGTACCCATCGATGACCTTCTTCACTCGGAGGTCTTATTTCGCCTATTAAGTCTAAGGCCACCCTCTTGAAAGGCATCCTCTGCATAGGCACTTTCGGGACCCTTCCTCGAGGTATGGTCTTCTGGCAAATGTCACACGATCGGCAGAAACGGCTGACGTCCGCATGAAGTCCTGGCCAGTAGAATACCGCCTGGATTCTATCCGACGTCTTCTTGATACCCAGGTGACCTCCCATGATTGAGTCATGCGCTACTTCCATCACCTGGCGCCTTAGGGGTAACGGTACCAAGACTTGACGTAGTGGTTTACCTCCGTTGACCCTCGGATGCTGGAAGATTGTGTACAGGATCTTGGCCTTCACCTCGAAATAAACCGTGCCACTGCCCTTGGTCACGTGGTCTTGGCGGTTCCTGTACTTGTTTAAAGTGCTGTCAGCTTCCTGGAGCTGGATCAGCTTATCTCTGTCCACGATGGCAGCTTTAGAGTTGTCGGCGACCTTCAGTGGCGTAGACGTCTTGTCTCTCTTGGCCTGGGCCCTGGTAGTAACAGCACCGACGATCTCTGGTCGGCAGGGCTGAGCCGGAGTAACCACATTGTCCCGTAGCAGCTCTGTAAGGTCTCCATCGGGAAACGGCAATGGATCCTCCTCCACAACTTCGACGTGTTGGGTTGAGGCAGGACTCCATTCTGGATCGGGGTCGTCGGGTCGTCTCGCGCCGTCGATGTTCCCGATCATCAAATCATACAGCGGCTTCTTCAGGCAAACCGCTTCGACTTCGCCTATGTAGAAAGGGGTGTTGACATGAATCTTCGCAACTGGCGCTCTCACACATTTGCTGTCGGCCATAAGTGTCCATTTTGAATCGCCATTGAACTGTTCTTTAGCGATTAGGTCTTCTCTGATGATGACCCCACTACAGCCAGAGTCTCTTAAAACAGTCACTTCATGATTTCCGACGCGTCCCTTTGAAACAGGCATGTTCTGGACGGTCACAGCTGCGCTGGCGACGACGGGGATGGATTTTCCGTTGGCAAGGAGAAGTTGGCCATCGGTCATGCACTCTTGCACGTCGGCAGGAGTAGCTGTGCGCTTGGTCTCACTCGGAAGAATGACGCTCCCGCCGCACACTTGATGGTCAGATCTACTGTTTTGCCGTTGATTGGAGAAACGTCTCTGTCGGTTGCCCACCGCTGCATTGTCCGTACTGCCCCGCTGTCCGCTACTTTTGTTTTGAGGACAGTTAGCCGCTCTGTGGTCTGTAGCGTTGCAGGTGAAACAGCCTCTTGAATGCCCTTCCCTGGGAGGAGGCGTGGAGTCCATCTGTTTCTGGCTCGTCTGGCTCCCCTGGATCTGGTTCACATGGTTTCCAGTCTTCTGAAAATGTTTCGTTGCGCTGGGTGGCCCCAGGGTCTTCCCATGAGCGATGAGATATCTTTCAGCAGCCTCAGTCACATCTTTAAGCGTCTGCAGCTTTTGTTCTTCTAAGTGGGTCGCTAGGTCCTTGTGACAGGCATTGAGAAATTGTTCCTTCACGATCAGGTCATGGAGACTGTCGTAAGACTTCCTTTCGCCTGATAACTCCACCCACTTGTGTAGATATGACGACAGGCGCTCCACAAACTGCTTTGGCGTCTCGTCTGACTTAGGCCGGCATTCACGGAAGCATTTACGGTAGCCCTTCTCTGTAAAGTTGTAGCACTGCAACAGGGCCTCTTTCAAGACGTCGTAGTTTTTGGCGTCATCGTTCGACAGTCTGGTGTAAACTTCGAGCGCTTGCCCTGTCAGAAGTTAGTCGAATCGCCCAGTCTCGAGGTTGCCAGTTGGAGCTTTCGGCGAACCTTTCGAATCTCGCCAGATAGCTGTCGATCTGGTCCTTCCCGTCGACGAAAGCTGGCAATTTTGGAGCCGTATGGTCGTTGGTGACTTGTGGCGCATGCTGATTGTTCTGGATACGCGCCAACTCTAGCTGGTATTGACGCTCAGCTTCTAATCGTCTCTCTTCCATCTCTCTTTCTTGACGCCGCTCTTCTCTTTCTTCTCGGCGACGCTGCTCTTCCTTTTCTAGACGCTTCTCTTCTAATTCTCTTTCTTCACGGCGACGCTGCTCTTCTAATTCTCGTTCTTGTATTCTCTCCTGGGATTTGACGTACTCCGTCAGCTGTTTGCCTTTTAGATTCAGTGCAATCCCTTTCTGCCAGAAGTCAGCCATCTTGATGCTTCTGGAAAGTTCTATTCTGGAAAGTTATTTTCTGGAAATTTCTTGACTGTGCTGCACCCTTCTAGACTGTTCTAGAACAGCACGCTTTCTGCAGTAGCGCTGATGCTTGTCACTAGTCGCCTTTGCTGACGCAGGCCCCGCTGTCCTCGTCGTATGCGACGCTGCACCACGCTGGTGTTGATGTATACGCTCCTGTGCTGAAGTAGATGCGACGTCCGCTCGTCGCTCTCTCTAATGCTGGCGATGTAGCTCCGAGACTGTCCCTCGGCGTAGTCCTGCGGCAGCCACGTAGTCCCGATCTGTTGTTCGCTCACGAAGCAACTCTTCAGCGACTACACGCCCTTGCAGTCAACCCGAATCTATCGGATGTAGTCCCAGTATGTTGGCCCCTCTCGACGCAACTCGTTGGCGGCTACCCTCGATGACTGCTTCTCGTAACGTTGACTCGCTTGTTGTAGCAGTTGAACCCTTGGCTATGGCGTGAATCTCGGCTTGACCCCCAAAATGTTACACTCGGTTTGATGATGGTGTTTTTCTTTATCAGTATTTGATTCAGCCCCGATGCTGAAGTCCTGATAAGGTGTAACTCAGATTCGTTTATTCACACAGCCTGCTCAATCAGCATACAAGTCACAAAGTCGACGTATGAAGTTTTCCACTTTTATTCAGCACACATCAACAACTGCATACAATTCTCAACTCAACTCAACAACTTTCAAATTTACTTTCCAGCTTCACTATCAACAACAATCTCTCAACAACAGTGCGGCACACAATTTTATAATCTCTCTCTCTCTTTTCCCGAAAAATTTCGAACCCAGTAGACTAAAATGACGCACTACAGCCAATCAATTAAAAGATCGTCATCACTGACTTACGTCATACATATTTCTTCTCCTTCCGCCATACTTCGATATTTATCCCGAAACTTCGATCGATAGTAAACAAGCGGGTCCAGAAAATTCTACAACGATATCGACCAACAAAAATTATCAACGTTATACAAAGCCTCTCCTAACAACAATGCAAACTCAAATCAAAGGTAAATAAACTCCATCATTGAATACTTTGCAAAACGAAACGATTAGATCTATCGTGCGCGTCTCCGACATACTACCATTGGCGTTTCAACGTAACAGTCTGTCGGACTTGGTCGTTTTTGATTTGCTGGGTATAGAAAATTCCCAGAAGTCTTCTGTAGTACCTCGTTGAACCTATAGTGACGTGAGGTTTCTCCGTCCTGCCGGTGACTTCTGTGTAGAAGACTTTAGCCCAGTGATGCCGTGTTTACATCACCCGTGTTGGTCGCCTCTTACAACACGCCGGGAAACGTTGGGTCTATTCTGTTCAGTGCCCGAACCCACAGTACCACCGTAATTTAAAACAAAACACAACACAACACAACACAACACAACACAAAACGCTTACACATAAAATACATCAGTTTTTTGTTGTTGCTTATTTTGTCTTTTCTTTGTGTTCATTTCTTTCAAAGTATTATACTGGCCTTGTATTAGGCGTTTCCATTTTCTCGAGTGACCTGTTCCGTCTTTTATCCTTTTCACCAAAGACATCACATATACAGACACTGCGTTCCACGCCTTCTTGACGTGGTCGCCCAGCTTTTCGCGGGGCGACTTGGTCGTCTTTCACTCGGTCATCACCAACGTCTGCAAAAGCCTGCCACGCGTCCAGCGGGATCCACATCACAGCTGACACAGGCCTTCGCTGCCTCCGCCACGACTGGCAGCAGGAACAAGAGCGCCAACTTAGTAATGGTAGCCTAGCGTTCCAGTGTTCCTACAGCAGCGTTTATCAAGCCAGCGATCAGTTCCAAACAGGGTCACGCTACTGTAGGATTAGTCTGACGACATGACCAACCTTTTGAATGTACGCTGAAGGAGATGGCAACGAGAGTGTTCCTATTACATTTTTCAGCGGATTTCTCATCTCTGTTCAATAACAGCAGCCACAACAAAAACAAAAGCAGTAGCAGCAAAGCCAATTGTACTAATATAAACAGAATCAGAAGCGTAAGAAGGAAAAACAAAATTAATAGCACCATCTCTACCACCACCACCAACAACAACAAAAACAACAACACCAGCAACAAACTACAAGAAGAAAAACACAACACCAATGTTGACAGAGAATAAGCCATACAATTATTAAAATAAACCCATGAATGCTTTTTATTTGCTTGTTTGATGTTGCTTTCGTGTTCAGTTGTCTTCTTTTGCTCTCTCTGTGTGTGTGGGTGTGCGTTTGTGTGTAGGTGAGTTTGTGCGTGCGTCCGTGCTTAATCTATCTGTATATATTAAAATTATTCTCTCTCTCTCTCTCTCTCTCTCTCTCTCTCTCTCTCTCTCTCTCTCTCTCTCTCTCTCTCTCTCTCTCTCTCTCATACAAGTAATTTCATATTATTATATTATAAGTTTGATAAGAGGGTAAATTAGTAACCGCTGTCTGTGCTTTGTTTTACATCTTGCCCTTGTGACTACTTTTAGTAGGGATGGGAGTAGTCCGCTGTTCCGTTTTCTCTGCCGTTCTCATGCACATACCAACCCCATCCAAGTTAGTAACCTGGCTGGACTGTGCTTGTGCTAAACCTCCAAACAACAGTCAGCGTGTGCCCAACGGCTACTCTATTTTTAAATGTTCCCGCTGCACTTTACTGACCCTATATGGCATGTCGGTGCAAAGGACGACATTTTGGAAGTTCAATAAGAGAAGTAATTAGACTTTGTTTCAACGGTCTTTGATGTAGCCAAGCTGCCTTCACTTCAAAGGGGCATCGACTGGAAAGTGGTCAGTCAACAGTAAGGCCAGGTCAACTTGAACTGGACATTAACACTACGGTCTTATACACAGTTTCACTTTCCACAACCACAACTCGCTTCATACTCTTCCCCTTCCCTCCCTACAAAGTGCAAGCTCTGTGGCCTACGTAAATTAAATAGTATTGTCAGCGACTTGCAATTACTTTTATGGAGTACAGTTTTGAATCGTCGCTTTAACACTGAAACTGAGATAAGAACTGCCTTCCAACAGAGAAAACCGTCCCAGCAATGCAGCAGCAACAACATCCCCAGTAAGAATAAACCAGCCAACACAACATCAAGCATCAAGATCAACAGCAGCACACAAGAAGATCAAATAACAGACACGGACGGACAAACTAACAAACGCACACAGCCTTCTCGCGCACACACGCACGCACACACACAGTAACATTCAAACACATCCATGCACACACAAGCAGTATTGTGTAATGCGTTCACTCCGCCTCCACCCCTCTCGGTCGCCCAACAGACCGTGGCTGAATTATTTTGCCCCTTCGCCATCATGACAATCAAGCGCTGCGCGCGCGCGCACACACACACACACATACACACACACACACGCACACAGAGGCACTATAGTCGGTCTCCTGACTCCTTCAGCTACCAGCGTAATACCTCTGTAACATCGAGGACGACGCCCATCTGCTGACGTCAGAGCGGCGAAGCTGTGGTGTGGTGTGACACCAGATGGAGAGGAACAGGTGACCGCTTAGTAACCAATGACAGGCACAGGTGACCACAGGTAGACCTGGCAGGTGGACCCAGCCGTTCATACTGACAATCTTGCCACAGTGAGAATGTTCACCAAGAATGTGTCCATGTGACAAGTGCCGAAAGATGTGCAGTACTTGCTTCTCTTAAAAGTCTGTCACACGCCACTGCCCCAACCATCCTCACCGCCTTGTGTCTGTGTATGTGGGAGTGTGTGTAGAGTGTGTATATATGAGGCAGCGTCGGTTTTATGCATACGTGTGCATGCGTGTGTTCATCGATATATGTATGGAGGTTTCTGAAAGGACAGAAAGACGACACTGTAATTATTGGGTATATGGGAAGTAATTATGTATAGTGAAAAGAAGCCGATTTTATCAAGTTATTTCCCTTGCTAATATAATTTACGTTACACACGCGCGCGCAGTCCGCGCATTTGATGCATTTTTGAAATAAAGTTCACTACTTTTGCTCACTCTTTCACTGAATATCGATGTAAATTGACGTATTGTTGACACATTTTGTAGCATTTTGTTGTGCACCGGGTTCTGTGTTTTTGTTGTTGTTGTTGTTGTTTATTTTTTTAAATGTATTTTAAATTGCAAGTTCTTATTTGGGAATTGGAAGTTCAACAGAGAACCACTCAAAACCTTTAATCGACTTTGTCTTCTTCTTGTTCGTCCATCTTTTCTCTCCATTTCTCTTCACCTCCATCTTCCATTACCCTTCCTCACCTCGCTTGCCACTCAACGCACCCTAACTTACGAGGGGTTCTTCTTTCATAAACCCAACCCTTTTTCATGTAGTGTATGCTCCGTTTAAGAAGTTGCTTCCCTTGGACCGTATCGCTTTCAGAAGTTACTTGAAGAGAGAGCTCGTTACCTTAGTTACCTCCCCGCTCGAATTCAAATGTCCATTGTAATAGCATGGCTATGTTTGCACCTTGTCCTGAATACTAAAATTATTCCTAGGTTGAAACTGAAGGAGTTCTATTCTTGTGTGGGTGTTTGTATTTGACACACAAACCCATGCATGTATCCACTGTATGTATACATGTATTTGACACACAAACCCATGCATGTATCCACTGTATGTATACATGTATTGACACACAAACCCATGCATGTATCCACTGTATGTATACATGTATTTGACACACAAACCCATGCATGTATCCACTGTATGTATACATGTATTGACACACAAACCCATGCATGTATCCACTGTATGTATACATGTATTGACACACAAACCCATGCATGTAGCCACTGTATGTATACATGTATTGACACACAAACCCATGCATGTAGCCACTGTATGTATACATGTATTGACACACAAACCCATGCATGTAGCCACTGTATGTATACATGTATTGACACACAAACCCATGCATGTAGCCACTGTATGTATACATCTATTGACACACAAACCCATGCCTGTAGCCACTGTATGTATACATCTATTGACACATAAACCCATGTATGTATCCACTGTATGTATACATGTATTGACACACAAACCCATGCATGTAGCTACTGTATGTATACATGTATTGACACACAAACCCATGCATGTAGCCACTGTATGTATACATGTATTGACACAAACCCATGCATGTAGCCACTGTATGTATACATGTATTAGCACACAAACCCATGCATGTAGCCACTGTATGTATACATGTATTGACACATACTCATGCATGTAGCCACTGTATGAATACATGTATTGACACAAACCCATGCATGATTGATTGATTGATTGATTAATTGTTGCTTTAGGTCCAGCGGACTCTTCCGAGCCAAATCAGAACCGGACAACCCCCGATCCGCATAAAAGATCTGCTGAAACAACCCTAGTGGGAAAATTGAATGCCCTCCACCGGCCAGTCACTTTACAATAACCCATGCATGTAGCCACTGTATGTATACATGTATTGACACACAAACCCATGCATGTATCCGCTGTATGTATACATGTATTGACACACAAACCCATACATGTATCCACTGTATGTATACATGTATTGACACACAAACCCATGCATGTAGCCACTGTATGTATACATGTATTGACACAAACCCATGCATGTAGCCACTGTATGTATACATGTATTAGCACACAAACCCATGCATGTAGCCACTGTATGTATACATGTATTGACACATACTCATGCATGTAGCCACTGTATGAATACATGTATTGACACAAACCCATGCATGATTGATTGATTGATTGATTAATTGTTGCTTTAGGTCCAGCGGACTCTTCCGAGCCAAATCAGAACCGGACAACCCCCGATCCGCATAAAAGATCTGCTGAAACAACCCTAGTGGGAAAATTGAATGCCCTCCACCGGCCAGTCACTTTACAATAACCCATGCATGTAGCCACTGTATGTATACATGTATTGACACACAAACCCATGCATGTATCCGCTGTATGTATACATGTATTGACACACAAACCCATACATGTATCCACTGTATGTATACATGTATTGACACACAAACCCATACATGTATCCACTGTATGTATACATGTATTGACACACAAACCCATGCATGTATCCTCTGTATGTATACATGTATTGACACACAAACCCATGCGTATAGCCACTGTATGTATTCGTGTATTGACACACAAACCCATGCATGTAGCCACTGTATGTATACATGTATTGACACACAAACCCATGCATGTAGCCACTGTATGTATACATGTATTGACACACAAACCCATGCATGTAGCCACTTTATGTATACATGTATTGACACACAAACCCATGCATGTAGCCGCTGTATGTATACATGTATTGACACAAACCCATGCATGTATCCACTGTATGTATACATGTATTGACACACAAACACATGCATGTAGCCACTGTATGTATACATGTATTGTCACACAAACCTATGCATGTAGCCACTGTATGTATACATGTATTGACACACAAACCCATGCATGTATTCACTGTATGTATACATGTATTGACACACAAACCCATGCATGTATTCACTGTATGTATACATGTATTGACACACAAACCCATGCATGTAGCCACTGTATGTATACATGTATTGACACACAAACCCATGCATGTAGCCACTGTATGTATACATGTATTGACACACAAACCCATGCATGTAGCTACTGTATGTATACATGTATTGACACACAAACCCATGCATGTAGCCACTGTATGTATACATGTATTGACACACAAACCCATGCATGTAGCCACTGTATGTATACATGTATTGACACACAAACCCATGCATGTAGCCACTGTATGTATACATGTATTGACACACAAACCCATGCATGTATCCACTGTATGTATACATGTATTGACACACAAACCCATGCATGTATCCTCTGTATGTATACATGTATTGACACACAAACCCATGCATGTATCCACTGTATCTATACATGTATTGACACACAAACCCATGCATGTATCCACTGTATCTATACATGTATTGACACACAAACCCATGCATGTAGCCACTGTATGTATACATGTATTGACACACAAACCCATAAATGTAGCCACTGTATGTATATCAATACAAACACCCACACAAGAACAGAACTTCAGTTTCCACTTAGGAATAATTTTAGTATTCAGAACCAGGTGCAAACATATATATATACAACTTGGGGTGGCCTCGTGGTGCAGTGGATTAGTCGCCGGTTTCCTATGCAAGGGGCGAACGTGTGTGACTTAGGTACGAGACTATTGAGGGTTTTCTCCGGGCACTCCGGTTTCCTCCCTCCCTTCAATAATGGTACTGGACGCAGTCAATATAAAATGTCAAAAATAAAAATTCGATTTTCTTTCCGTCTTTCTAACAGCGATCTCCCTGCCTTTACACCACCTGTTTGAGTGATGGATGTGTATTTGTTGTGTATGTGTGTAAGGGTGGATAAGACAGGTGAGCGTGTATGTTGGTACAGATCGCCGCCCTTTGAGCCTGATTGATTTGACCTCTCTCGGAAATTCTGTTCGGTATATCTACATGTGTATACAATAATATATTATATATATGAATCTCTTTATGTTTTTTTTTTGTTGTTTTGTTTTGTTTTGGTACGGTGTAAGTACATGGTTAATAAACAGACAATAAGAGCCCATAATTAAGCACGAAGTAATTTTTTTCTTTTTTTATTATTGTATTTTTAACATCATTGTTCTCCTTTCGGCTTTACGTAAATTATGCGGAACAAATTCTAATACAAAAGCAGAATAAACATGCAATTCCCATTACCTGAAATTGAAATACTTAATAAATAAATAAATTGGACTAAATGAATAAATATTAGCTAAAATAATATATTTATCAAATTAAACTACTAAAAGCGCAGTGTCCTTTACATATAATACGTTAAATCCGTAATTACAAAATACCGGTCCTGATTTGGCTCGGAAGAGTCCGCTGGACCTAAAGCAACAATAAATCAATCAATCAATTACAAAATAAATAATCAACATGATTACTTTTTCTTTTGTTTAAAAATATATTTAGGTCAAGAGACACACGGAATTAGTTGCGCATGCGCTGTGGAGCACAGAAAGCAGTCGACGACCGCACACATTAGAAATAGGCGCATACACTTTCGGAACTTCTGTTTTGTCAAAACTTAGGCCCTGCACGGCGAAAAGTGGACAAAATACATGGTAAACAATGGAAAATAAGTGAGTATTTTGACCTACTTCAGAAATTAGTTTGGGGTTTTGTCCAATTTATAAATCGCCGTTCAATTCCAAGCGTGTTCACTGGTATTATCATAGACCACAATCTTTGTGGTTTGTGCCATTGTGGTATTATCACACTGCGAAGCCTCGGGCGTCTCTGCTACGCAGTGCGTGTAATTAGAATCCACTCCAACACAACCCCTGCCCACCTCTCTCTCTCTTTTTTTTCTCTCCAGTGATCCTGATTCGGCTCTTTGCAGTCCGCGGGACCCTGTAAGCAATTAATAACTAAGTCTCTCTCTCTCTCTCTCTCTCTCTCTCTCTCTCTCTCTCTCTCTCTCTCTCTCTCTCTCTCTCTCTCTCATTGTTACAATGATGGTAGGTTGTAACAAAAAAGTGCACACAGCGCCTACTCTTCTACCCTTGGAAAATAAAATTATCCTTTTATCTTATCCTACGCCTTTGATCAACGTTGGCTCAAGAAGATAAACCGCAGAAGACTGTGTTGTTTGGATGTTATGAAAATACTCAATTCCCACCTGTCTAGGTCAGACACTACGACTTGTTTCGACGTACACAGCATGTCTTATTCAACTGGCCCGCAGTCCTTTTCTAAACGAAACCTAGTTCAAAATTGCATAGACTATCCTATCCTATCTTTTTCTTTAACTGGAAAATCGTTGAGGCGCAACAGATGATCAGCGTAGTCCATCTTTCTCTGGCCTCAGCAATCTTCAAGGCGTCGCTCATTGTCAAGCCATGCCAGTCCATTCTCAAATGATATCCTCCCACCTCTTTTTCTGTCTCCATCTTCGGCCTCCTTGCACCGTGCCTTGCAGGATGGTCTATGCAAGACATGATGCTAGGGTGACGTGGCCACACTATCGGAGTATCCGTTTTTTCACCACTTTGAGAATGTCATCGTGTTGTCCAATGATTTCTGTGATGGTTTGTCGGACTTCGTCGTTGGTGTTGTGCTGGATATAGGAAATGCCCATAAGTCTTCTCTAGCACCTCATCTCCATGTTTTGTATTCTTCGTTGAGGGTCTATGTTTCGCAAGCATATAGGAATATGGAGATGACAAGGGAGCGCAGCAGACTTACCTTGGAGTGTAGACTGATGTCCCGTCTTTCCAAATAGGCTTCAACCTTGTCAGGGCAGCAGTTGTTAGTGTGATCCTGGAGAGGACTTCCTGTCGGTTCCCATTGTCTGACACAATGGCTCCTAAATATTTAAAGCTATGCCTTACTCTGATGTCCGTGTTGATGCCATTGGTGTTGTTGGTCATCATTTTGGTCTTCTCTGCATTTATTTTCATTCCATAGACTCTGGAGGTGGTGTCAAACCTCTGTACCAGCTGTTCAAGTTCTTGTTCCTCTCCAGCCAATCCACCAATGTCATCCGCAAAACGGAGGTTGGAGATTGCTATAACCCCTATGCTGTGCCTTCGTGATCTGCAAGAGCATCTGACATGATGCGCTCTAGGAAGATGTTGAAGAGTGTTGGACAGAGTGGACATACTTGACGTTAGGTTCTTTCCCACTTGTGTTGCCAGCCAGCCACACTGTGGATACGGGGTTTGCATGGACATCTTTTTCCTCACAACTTCATTTAGGCGTGTTTTTTTTTCAATACTTCGGAAAAACTTTATTCAATTTCTAAGTAGCCGAACTGATACATTGGCAATCTGTGAATAATAAATAATAATAATAATAATAATAATAACAGGCAATTTATACAGCGCTTTCCAAAATCACAAAGCGCTTTACACAAACAAATGTAAACCCAACATGCGTACATTGGTCAATAACACGCAACCATATATACATCCCAACACCAAAAATAATTAACAACACTCACTCACGGCGCCTAAGAAAAGGCCTCTCTAAAAAGATGCGTCTTCAGCGATGTGGCCAACTGTACCTTTGTCACCATTCAAATATAAAAATACAGGTAGTAGAGAAGAGGAGATAGATAATTATTTTGGATTTCGCTCACACAAGGGAGGATAGAATCTGATAAGAATTAGATCCAAGACGTTATAGAAAACACAAAAGACAGTTCAATTTGCGTGAAAGAGACCAGACTTGTGTTTTACATGAACTTTTGTTTACACAGAACGCAATAAAAAGCATAGTAAGATGGAAGGGACAAGGGAGTTTGTCAAGTCAAGTTTGTAGTAGCTTTACCTTCTTCTCATAAGCGTATTATTTTGTACATATCCACTGCATTTACTTTTGATCTTAAAAGCTAGTGAGTGTATTTTCAAACTTCTAATAGTTTTTAATATTTTGACTTTCACTCGTCTATTATTATTGCTTCTTCTTCTCGCTTCCTTTCTCAATAGTATTTCATGCTGGATTTATTGTTTTGCGCTCCTTTTGAGTTGTGTCCGGCTGAAGAAGCCCTTGCTGGAAGACGTGCTTTGTGTGTTTTTGTCTTAATTTGGTCTACATTAGCCTTCATTTGGCTTATGGATATGTTTGTTTCTCCTTATTGTTGTATTAGTAGTTGCAGTTTTCATCGTCTATTAATATTATAAATCTTGTATGTTATTTTTAACGTCGTGTTTGTTGCTGTAGTGGTAGTGGTAGTGGCGGCGATGGTGCTGCAAAACTACTAGTGGTTGTGGTTAGAGGGGAAAAGGTAGGCCTGTAAATATAATAAAAGTAATATATTTTACATTTTGGTATATTTTCATTAATTAGTTTATTTATTTACGTATTTTGTCTCTTTTTCTCTCTAGATTTTCAAAGTGATGCAGAGCATCACTAAGTCTCACATCTACCTGTTCCGTCAGCTCACAGCAGTGGAAGCTTCAAACATTTTGCTGCATCTTCCTACATCATCATCAAGACCGTTTACACCACCATTACTGGCCACACCACCACGATACGACCATTTGCTATACTACCAGCTACACCAACCTCACCATCAGCTTCATTGAACGTCAGCTACTACTGGTGATGCTGCGCTACGAGACTATTAGGCCTACCTGCATTTCCTCAGAAGGCTTTGAAGCTAGAATCACCATTTATGATTTAAAAAAAAAACAACATTCAGAACTGGAAGATGTTAAAAAGAGCAGTGTACTTCTAAAGCTCTCAAACAAAATAATATTAAAATGTAATTAAAAACTAATCTAGCAAGCATTCAGAAAGAAAAAAAAAACAAAGAATAAAACTCGCCTCAACAAGATTACAGTAGCGCTGAACTATACAAGACAGTTCAATGTAACATGTTGCAGCAGTGCTGAACTATACAAGACTGCTCATTGTGACATGTTACAGCAGCGCTGAACTATACAAGACAGTTCAATGTAACATGTTGCAGCAGTGCTGAACTATACAAGACTGCTCATTGTGACATGTTACAGCAGTGCTGAACTATACAAGACTGTTCAATGTAACATGTTACAGCAGCGCTGAACTATACAAGGCTGTTCAATGTTACATGTCCACTGCTTTGACTGTTTTGTTGTTGGTGTGATGGGCATGATTCAGTAGAAATAATGATCTTCTTCATTGATAAGGTATCCAACTTCAACAGACCGACGGAAATATGCAAGCAATTCCAGCAGTGGAATTTTTATTTAGGCTTAGTAACATGAGGGAGTTAAAATAGGAAGTTATTTATAGACTTTGAGATGCAGAAGATTAGGTGCTCTTGATGTTAGTGGGAGCAGAACTAAAAAGAAGAATGAGGAGAAGAGAAATCCAAAACGTGTAAAATAAAACGAAAACAGACTCATCTTGAAGGTGATATGAAAGGAAAAATGGCGAATCACGTACATGAACTTTGAGATGTACAAGGCTGGACGTTCTGCGCATCAGTGGAAACATAACAAAGAGTGACGTAAGAAAGCATCATACTTCGACGTCATATCGAGAACTAACGAGAGAACTGATCCTGACCGTTTTTGTGAGTAGAATTTTAATTTTCTTCTTTTATTTCCATTATTCAATTTCTTTCCAGTTTCTTTACTTTTGTCATAGTTTTTGTTTGTTTGTTTGTATCTTTGTTTTGTTTTGCTCATTTTTTTTTCACTAATTCTTTGTAGTCTTTCTCATTATCTCCTTAATGAATGCTTTGCAATATTTTGTACATGGGATTTCATGTTAGTGTATGGTTTCTCCTTTCTTTTCTTTCTTTCTTTTTGTTCTGACCTTCTTCCTTGGATTTATTGCACAAGGGTTCTAGAGATCCTGCACCTATGCCGCGTTTTTTTTCTGCCTTTCTCTTTTCGATCTTACCGTAATTATTTATGATATGACGTAAATACATAAACACACCATGCAGGCACTAACCTATCTCTGTCTCTGTCTGTCTGTCTGTCTGTTTCTCTTGTCTTTCTCTCTCTCTCTGTTACAAGCCCCAAGGGCAAGATGTAAAAAAAGCGCACCCAGCGCTTACTTTTTTACCCTTGCAAAATAAAATTCTCTTCTCTTTCTTCTCTCTCTCTCAGTGCCTCTCTCTCACTCTCTGTCTTTTTCTAAATCTCTCTGTCTCTCTGTCTTTCTCTGTGTTTCTCTGTGTCTCTGTCTCTCTCTCTGTCTCTCTCTCTGTCTCTCTCTCTCTCTCTCTCTCTCTCTCTCTCTCTCTGTGCCTCTCTCACTCTGCCTCTATGTCTCTACCTTCTTCCCTGCCTCTCTCACCCTTCTTGCTCATTATGTAGAGATTTCTTTCCAGTCTCCACAAATTTTATACTGTCGCTGTTTTGTTTCCGCTTTTGCTTTAATCTGGCACACCCTATCCAACCTTCTCGCGTCGCCTATACACCCATTCTAACATACAGCTTTTGAGGCCACAATCTTATAATGGCAGCAGGTGTTTATGCACTTCTATACCGTGAATTCGGGACACCTGTGTTTATCTTACACACGCATACACACACACACACTCACTCACACACACGCGTGTATGTTATTAAACTGATGGTGGTGGTGTGTGTATTGGTGCGTGTGTGTGTGTGTGTGCGTGTGTTTAAACAAAAAAGGTTCTTGGCTTGATAAAGATTTGAATAAAAATCGAAATATTGCCTCGTACCTCAACTTGGGTGTTGCTGTTTGTTTTGTTCTCCTCATAAACAAAAAAGGTTGTGTTTACGGGTGGGAGTGTGAAAAAATCAACTTCAGAACTGCAGGAAGAGAGAGAGAGAGAGAGAGAGAGAGAGAGAGAGAGAGAGAGAGAGAGAGAGAGAGAGAGAGAGAGAGAGAGAGAGAGAGAGAGAGAGAGAATGGTTGACAGTAGTGATGGAGCACTGATGTTTTAGGACCAGGGGGAGAGGAGTGAGATTTGGGGTAGGGAATGGAATTGCATTTGGGTGATGATGATGAAGGAACAAGCCAAGGGTGGGCAACGACATCAGTTGCACCTGTCACGGTCAGAGCGCACAGCAACGTATCTGAGAGTGATAGGTCACGCACACCTTTCTTCGTCCTAGGTTTTGGGGGATGTGAGGCGCCGTAGCACTTACATAGTCATTTTATGACTTAAGTTTGCAGCTAAAAATACAAGACAGTATTTTAAATATTCGCACTAAAAGATTAACTATGATTATATTTAATCATTCTTGTTGGCTAGGAGATTGAACCATCTACAACCTCCGTTTTGCGGATGACCTTGATAGATTGGCTGGAGAAGAACAAGAACTTGAACAGCTGGTACAGAGGCTTGACACCACCTCCCGAGCCTTTGGATGGAAATAAGTGCAGAGAAGACCAAACTTATGACCAACAACACCAATGGCATCAACACGGACATCAAAGTCCAAGGCCAATCCCTCAACACAGTGCATAGCTTCAAATATTTAGGAGCCATTGTATCAGACAATGGGTTCCGAGAGCAAGTCCTCTCCGGGATCGCACACAAACAACTACTGCCCTGACAAGGATGAAGTCCATTTGGAAAGACAAGACCATCAGTCTAACTCCAAGGTAAGGCGACTGCGCTCCCTTGTCATCTCCATCTTCCTATACGCTTGCGACCAATGGACCCTCACAGCAGACCTACAACGAGGAAGACTTCTGGGCATATCCATACCCAGCACATCGTCAACGACGAAGTCCGGCAGTCCCTCGAACAAGCTATTGGAGAACACGATCACATGCTCACAGTGTTGAAGAAACGGAAACTCCGATGGTATGGCCACGTCACCAGAGTAATAATAATAATAATAATAATAATAATAATAATAATAATAATAATAATACGGTAGATTTATATAGCGTGGTACCCCAACAAACATGGGCTCGCCACGCTTTACAACGCAATAAAAAAGGAATAGTATTAAAAACAAAACAAAATAAAATATGTAAAACAAAAACATGCCTAGTAAAATCTGCTAAACCAGAAGTATGTACATTAATTAACAGTACACACACAGACACACACACACACACACACATACACACACACACAGACGTACGAGCGCCTGGCCAAAGTACATGTCCACAATAAAAGCATTCATTATCACATCATTTAACAAAGCAATACAACTAAAAATATTACACACCTTAAAAACAAAACATATGATTGTAAACATTTCTTAAAACAGTAAAATACAATGATAAGACATCAATCACAACATTAAAAGGGACTAGACTCAACTACAACAGATAATACATTTAACTAAACTAGTAGTATAAAAGAACTTGTACAACATTGGTAAATACTCTTATATAAAATTATTAGATGACCTTCAACACGGACACAATACAAGCATTCACCGCAAGGTAATAGTTTAAAACTGGGCAGTCGACTTCGACTTCGACTTCTCTCTCTCTCTCTCTCTCTCTCTCTCTCTCTGCAGAGTATCAGGCCTTGCAAAGGCCATCCTGCACGTACGGTGCAAGGAGGCAGAAGAAGAGGGAGACAGAAAAAGAGGTGAGAGGACAACATTCGAGAATGGATTAGCTTGACACTGAGCGAAGCTATGAGAGTTACTGAGGACAGAAAAAGATGGAGTACGCTGGTCAAACGATCATCTGTGGTGCTCCAACGACCTTGAGTAACGGGATGGGATAGGATAGGCACAATATACAATCATGTATTAACCTACAGCAGTACTGTGATCACTGTTGATAAATGTCTGTTTAAAATGTTTGCGAAATTGTCCCCTACCCCCGACCCTCACCCCCGCTCCTAACCTCTGACCTCCATTTTGCCACATACCTGATAAGAACAGAGCTAGGTAGGACAAGTCATCCTTGAACAATTAATTAAAAGCAATAATTCAAGCAATAATAAACTTACAAGGTGTTGGAGATGGTGGTCTTGATGCGTGCATGTTTATGTCTGTGTTTGTGTTGGTTTCTTGCGTAGTCTGTGATAACCAGAGCGATCAGCGCATAGAAGGTAAAATTGATCCACACAACGATTACATGAACGTTGGTCTCTAAAACACTGAGACGTACTCATCGAGTCTCAGTTAAGCTGTGTGGAGTGACGCCAGTACGTGTGTAGGGATAAGCCTCAGCAATCAGCAAGACCATTTGTCTTATTTGTGATTAATCAGTGTGTGTCTATAATACTCTGGCTAGTGACAACGTTCTGTCCACGTGCTGTAGGGTCTGTCACGGACCATTTAAAGTAGCGGTCTGGGCTGACCGTAGGTAAACGTTACTTCACAACTCTCCACTGGTTACTCAACATTGGAGTACTGATAGGTCAGGCAAAGCAGGTTTCCTCACGCCAACCATGCGTACAAAGCAGAGAAAGGTGTGTGTATGTATGTGCGGGTTTGTGTTTGTGTGTGTGTGTGTGTGTGTGCGTTTTTGTATCATATATAGGATAGCTGTGGCAGTAGAAGCGTACATCCCATGTATCATAGCTAGAAGAGTGGACATAGCTGTAGCAATAGAAGCGTACATCCCATGTATCATAGATAGCAAAGCTGTAGCAGTAGAAGCGTACAACCCATGTACCATAGATAGCATAGCTGTAGCAACAGTAGCGTACAGCCCATGCACCATAGAAGGATGGACATAGCTGTAGCAGTAGAAGCGTACAGCCCATGCACCATAGATAGCATAGCTGTAGCAGTAGTAGCGTACAGCCCACGTATCATAGATAGAAGGGTGGACATACTGTAGCTGTTGCAGTAATAGTGTACAGCCCATGTATCAAAAATAGCATAGCTGTAGCAGTAGAAACATACAGCCCATGTATCATAGATAGCCTAGCTGTAGCAGTAGAAGCGTACAGCCCATGTATCATAGATAGCATAGCTGTAGCAGTAGTAGCGTACAGCCCATGTACCATAGATAGCATAGCTGTAGCAGTAGTAGCATACAGCCTATGTATCATAGATAGCATAGCTGTAGCAGTAGTAGCATACAGCCCATGTATCATAGATAGCCTAGCTGTAGCAGTAGAAGCGTACATCCCATGTATCATAGATAGCATAGCTGTAGCAGTAGTAGCGTACAGCCCATGTACCATAGATAGCATAGCTGTAGCAGTAGTAACGTACAGCCCATGTACCATAGATAGCATAGCTGTAGCAGTAGTAACGTACAGCCCATGTATCATAGATAGCATAGCTGTAGCAGTAATAACGTACAGCCCATGTATCATAGATAGCATAGCTGTAGTAGTAGAAGCGTACAGCCCATGTATCATATATAGCATAGCTGTAGCAATATTAGCATACAGCCCATGTATCATATATAGCATAGCTGTAGCAATAGTAGCATACAGCCCATGTATCATAGATAGCATAGCTGTAGCAGTAGTAGCGTACAGCCCATGTACCATATATAGCATAGCTGTAGCAATAGTAGCGTACAGCCCATGTATCATAGATAGCATAGCTGTAGCAGTAGTAGCATACAGCCCATGTATCATAGATAGCATAGCTGTAGCAATATTAGCATACAGCCCATGTATCATATATAGCATAGCTGTAGCAATAGTAGCATACAGCCCATGTATCATAGATAGCATAGCTGTAGCAATAGTAGCGTACAGCCCATGTACCATAGATAGCATAGCTGTAGCAATAGTAGCGTACAGCCCATGTACCATAGATAGCATAGCTGTAGCAGTAGTAGCGTACAGCCCATGTATCATAGATAGCATAGCTGTAGCAATAGTAGCGTACAGCCCATGTACCATAGATAGCATAGCTGTAGCAATAGTAGCATACAGCCCATGTATCATAGATAGCATAGCTGTAGCAGTAGTAGCGTACAGCCCATGTACCATAGATAGCATAGCTGTAGCAGTAGTAGCGTACAGCCCATGTACCATAGATAGCATAGCTGTAGCAGTAGTAGCGTACAGCCCATGTACCATAGATAGCATAGCTGTAGCAGTAGTAGCATACAGCCCATGTACCATAGATAGCATAGCTGTAGCAATAGTAGCATACAGCCCATGTACCATAGATAGCATAGCTGTAGCAATAGTAGCATACAGCCCATGTACCATAGATAGCATAGCTGTAGCAATAGTAGCATACAGCCCATGTACCATAGATAGCATAGCTGTAGCAGTAGTAGCGTACAGCCCATGTACCATAGATAGCATAGCTGTAGCAGTAGTAGCGTACAGCCCATGTACCATAGATAGCATAGCTGTAGCAGTAGTAGCGTACAGCCCATGTACCATAGATAGCATAGCTGTAGCAGTAGTAGCACACAGCCCATGTACCATAGATAGCATAGCTGTAGCAATAGTAGCATACAGCCCATGTACCATAGATAGCATAGCTGTAGCAATAGTAGCATACAGCCCATGTACCATAGATAGCATAGCTGTAGCAATAGTAGCATACAGCCCATGTACCATAGATAGCATAGCTGTAGCAGTAGTAGCGTACAGCCCATGTA
This sequence comes from Oncomelania hupensis, assembly GCA_036898135.1. Taxonomy (NCBI): domain Eukaryota; kingdom Metazoa; phylum Mollusca; class Gastropoda; order Littorinimorpha; family Pomatiopsidae; genus Oncomelania; species Oncomelania hupensis. The sequence goes on along the minus strand of CM072518.1, from coordinate 5,837,753 downwards.
CCATAGATAGCATAGCTGTAGCAGTAGTAGCGTACAGCCCATGTACCATAGATAGCATAGCTGTAGCAATAGTAGCATACAGCCCATGTACCATAGATAGCATAGCTGTAGCAATAGTAGCATACAGCCCATGTACCATAGATAGCATAGCTGTAGCAGTAGTAGCGTACAGCCCATGTACCATAGATAGCATAGCTGTAGCAGTAGTAGCGTACAGCCCATGTACCATAGATAGCATAGCTGTAGCAGTAGTAGCATACAGCCCATGTACCATAGATAGCATAGCTGTAGCAATAGTAGCATACAGCCCATGTACCATAGATAGCATAGCTGTAGCAATAGTAGCATACAGCCCATGTACCATAGATAGCATAGCTGTAGCAATAGTAGCATACAGCCCATGTACCATAGATAGCATAGCTGTAGCAATAGTAGCATACAGCCCATGTATCATAGATAGCATAGCTGTAGCAATAGTAGCATACAGCCCATGTACCATAGATAGCATAGCTGTAGCAGTAGTAGCGTACAGCCCATGTACCATAGTCTGATAGATAGCATAGCTGTAGCAGTAGTAGCGTACAGCCCATGTACCATAGATAGCATAGCTGTAGCAATAGTAGCATACAGCCCATGTATCATAGATAGCATAGCTGTAGCAATAGTAGCATACAGCCCATGTACCATAGATAGCATAGCTGTAGCAGTAGTAGCGTACAGCCCATGTATCATAGATAGCATAGCTGTAGCAATAGTGGCATACAGCCCATGTACCATAGATAGCATAGCTGTAGCAATAGTAGCATACAGCCCATGTACCATAGATAGCATATCTGTAGCAATAGTAGCATACAGCCTGTCACGAAGAAAGGGATTTGGGGGAAGGGGGTAAAGCTCTTAATCTCTAGCGCTGTGTTATCTCCTTTGATAGATCAACGTGCGATGACATTCCAGAGACTAAAGCAAGGCCAAATTAATAAGTGATAAACAGAGTAAAGACGAGATGGAAAGTAAATGTACTAGTTAAGAAATACACAGTCAAAGGCCAGTCAAGGAAATTGCGATTTCTGTAACTATCTACTTTTAATAATTTGACAAGGGAGAGTCCCGGTCAGATTGTTCTGGGGTGATTCATCGGCGTGGCGTCTCTAATACTGAGTAGTCTGGTGATATTGGGGAAAGTCAATCTTATGGGTACTAGAGCTATCGTAGACTGATCACATCATCGGGTGAGAGAGTATCTGTATGGGGGCCAGAGTTTCTGTGATATCTGGCGAGTGGGGGGTCTCTCAGGCTTAGGCACTTAGCTGGGGACTGCAGTGCGGCGGGTTGTCCAGGATCCTCTGGATGGCTTGCCAGTGGTGGTGCAAGATGCTGTTCAGTGGTCACGCGAAGATGACTCACTGACCACGAGTGCAAGTAGTGTTGTCTTTGTTGTGGCACAGGCGTTGAACTTGGCTTACGTTGCTAGTCAGTTCAGAAATAGCGAAGTCCCAAATCACGCGTCTCATTGACCTCCCGGGTTGTCGGGGGCCTGCAGCGGGTCAGAGATTGGGAGATGATTCCAGTCCGGGGCGATGCGTCCGGCACAGGAACCCGTCTGCAACGTGTACAGACGCTGTATCAGCTGGGGATAGGGATAATGCGAATTCTGGGCCTGTGGTTATAGTCACCCTTATCAGAATTCAAATTGGCTTGACCGGTCATGAGTGGAGCCGGTGCAAATACCAACAGTCAAACAATGCTACTAGATTTACTGGGGCAAAGTGGAGGTTATGGGCAGCCACTAGTAAAAAGATACATTCGGCGCATTGGATGGGTTTGGCAACAGGGCAAATCTTTATACATTGGGGAAGCATGGTGGAAGGCAATAATAAGGGTACAGGACAAATGGGATGTAGGTCTGGGCTGTACTTGGGATTCTAATCTATATGGAGGGGTTGGCATGGCATGGAATATCATACATGGGGTAACGGAGTAGACAGGCATAAATTCAAACATGACATGAGATATATACAAGGTAGAAAGTATGTGCAAGGGAGAAAATACAAGTCATAGCAATACATCAAGGCAAAATTATAAACATGAACATACATACTGACAGGACGCATGAACATGATGGCGAACGATAGGTGACGGGGTTGCTATATGACAAGGAGTAAATTCCCTCTCTTACCTTGATTTAAGACGGGTGGAAGCACAAGGATACTGACGAAACTCAGGGGTCGCTCGGTGATGGCGGCGTGGATTCGCAGGTTGTGGCTTCGAGGTAGGGAAGTTAGCATCTGACCCTAGGTCTTGGTCAGTAGCAGACTTTAAGCAGGGCGTCCTCGGGGGCGGGGCTTAAGAGACTGTGCGAGCCTGCTAGGTAGAGATGGCTGGTCAAGAGGAATGACGGCAGGTCTGAGGCTATCGTCGCTGGCGGTGCGGGGTCGGTCGAATGGTTGCGGCCAGGCCTCAGGGATGCAATTGTCCGCCTCGTCACAGAGGCCCCCCCAAGGAAAAAGGCGAGGACGTAGGACTCGACGAAGGCGCGGCCAATCAGCTCTGAGGTCGGCTGCCGGGTGCGACGATGGGTTGCGAGGATCCGGGTGATGCGGGCGATGCAGGGTTCCGGGTACGATGGCGGGTGCCCAAGGCTGGGGTCCGCGGAGCTGCCGGGTTTCGGCTACGGTTAGTGGGCGGCGGCAGGAATGAAGGCTGGGGCGTCGGCCCTCAGGGGCGACTCGATGGAGTCGGTTGCGGGGTGACGGCTGAGGGAGTCTGGCGCGGGGCGATGCTTTCCCGCGGGGCTTGCGTGGCGGCGTTCTGTCGAAGACGTAGGGAGAGCGGGGTGGAGCGATGACTCCGGCTGTTGGCGGAGCCTCTTCTTCCGTTCTTACCACTTGCTGCTGGGATAGTGGGACGGGGTACGGTTTCTGGCGGACGGGAGTGGGGTCCGTTAGGGTGAGTCGAACTTCTTCCAGGTCCGTCCTCCCAGGAATGTCGGTGAGGACTTCCCTGTACTCTGCTACGATGGCGCGTAGCTGGCGTTGCTGGCCGGCGGGGAGTGAGGGGTCCAGAGAGACGTCCCGGAAGGATTCCTTCCCTTTTAGCGGAAATTCGGCGACGCCGGTCTCTGTGCCATCCACTTCGACGGCCAGCGCGACCGTGAGTAGTGAGTGGGAGTCTGGGGCGGGTGCAGGTTGCTCCAGGTACCGCTTGAGCAGATTGATGTGGTGGGTCCTGGGTTTTCCGCCTACCTCGATGCGGTAGGTGGTGCGCGAGAGCTTCTCGAGCACCGGGTAGGGTCCCTGCCAAGCTATGTCTAGCTTGTTTGTGCCGCTGGGGAGAAGCAGTAGGACTTGGTCTCCTACCTGTAGCTCTCGGTCCCGGGCGCGGCGGTTGTGGTAGCGGGCTTGTCGCTCTCTCGCCTTCTTCAGGTTGGCGGAGGCGGCTTTCCATGTTGCCTTGAGGGTTTCTTGTAGCTTCGTGACGTATTTTGTGGCGTCGACCGGTGCCTCGTCCAGTTTGGCGTCGGTCCAGCTACGTCGTAAGGCGGCTAGAGGTCCGGAAAGGGGTCTTCCAAAAAGCAGCGTAGAAGGCGTGTATCCGGTGGAGGTGTGCGGGGTCTCTCGATACGCGAAGAGCGCTGACGCGACGTATGTGTCCCACGCTTCCGGCTGTTCGTCGGCGATCTTGCGGATGATCGAGATAAGTGTCCCGTTCAGGCGCTCGACCTGTCCGTTGCTGGCGGGGTGGTAGGGTGGAGTCCGGATATGGCGGATGCGGAGTAATTGGAAAACCTCCTGCATAAGTTTTCCGGTGAACTGGGACCCGTTGTCGGTCAGGATGTTGTCCGGGAATCCGACTCGAGTGAATATGGTGACGAGCGCGTCGGCGACTCGGGCGGCGTCGATCTTCGGGAGGGGAACGGCTTCGCACCACATCGAGCAGGCGTCGACGAGGGTTAGTAGGTACTGGTTCCGCTTCTTGGTCCGCGGGAGGGGTCCTACAATGTCAACAGCCACTCGCTGGAAGGGCGTTCCGACAACGACGGTGGGGCTGATAGTGACTGGTACGGTGTGGTGGCGGGGCGAGTATCGTTGGCACTGGCTACAGGACTTGACGTAGCGCTTCACGTCATCGGTCATCCCGGGCCAGTGATATTGAGCGCTGATTCGTAGAGTGGTCGCTCCTATGCCCATATGTCCGCTTAGGGGCATGCTATGGCCAAGTTCCAGGATTTGGGGGCGAAGTGTCGCAGGTACGACCAGTTGTGTATGGTCGTCCTTCTGGCGGAAGAGGAGTCCGTCTTCGACGAAAAAGTCCCCGGACTTGGGTGGAGTGCGTGCGGCGGGAAGTTTTCCGTAGCACTTGCGGAGGGTGGCGTCGCTTTCTTGGGCTTTCCGGATCTGTTCCGGCATCTGGTTGGGAATCGGGGGTGGAGTCGCGGCTGTCTTCGCCTGTGCGCGCGTCTGGACGGCGGCCATCGATTCCACAGGCTGGGGCGGCATCCCCAAGAAAACGTATCGGCATCCTAAAATTAAGTCGTACAGGGGCTGGTCCATTACTGCAGCTTGAATGGTCCCCGTTACGTACCGGCTGGTTACTTGGATCCGGGCTATAGGGAGCGTGGTGCTGGGTTGGGACGCGTCGGCCAACTTCAGGGTGATAGTCTCGCCGGTCAGGTCTTGTTCCCTGATGAGCGAGCGGCGGACGACGGCGTCGAAGGTAAGTCCAGTGTCGTAGAGACAGTGGGCTGGGCGATCGTTGACTGTCACTTGCTCGGTGACGGCAGGTCGATCGGCGGGAGTAGCGACGGGGGTGACAGGGGTCCCGTCGGGGGTAACTTGGCGTAGGGCTAGTACGGTACCTTGTTTGCGACGCTGGTCGCTGATGCGTCGAAAACATTTCTCCCGGGTGTGTCCTCTGCGTTGGCAGTAGCCGCAGAAGAGCTCTGTGCTCCGCTTCCCTGGCTCTGCTGTGAGGGTTGGGCGTCCTTTGGGCGGCGGTGGACGGTGGTTCGTCGGCGGGACTGGCCGGCGAGGCTGGTGGCGGGGATCTGGCGACGAGGGTGCGGGGGGATCACGGCGAGGCTGTCTGTCGTCGGGATGGGCGGTGAGGTATCGATCCGCGACGATGATCAGGTCTTCAAGGCGAGCGGCGCCTTGTTCGGCGGCGAATGTCCGGAGTTCCGCCGGCATGGTGCCTCGAAGTTGCTCGGCGAGCATCAACTCTAGTAATCCGTCATAGGTCCTGGGTTCGTCAGTTTGCTCAATCCATTTATCCCGTAGCGTAGCTAGACGGTCGGCAAACTGCGTGAACTTCTCCCCTCTCTCTCTCCGGGAGTTCCGGAAACTCTTGCGATAGTGCTCACCTGAGAGCTCAAAACCATGTAGTAGGGCTCTCTTGAGGGCGGGATAGTCTCCCTCCTCGGAAGTCGGTGTCTTGGCTAGAATCTCATAGGCCTTTCCCTTGAGGCCATGACTGAGCTTGCGATACCAGTGCTGGGAGCCAAGACCGTTTTCCCTCGCGACTCGCTCGAATCGGGCGAGGTAGACTTCAATTGTTTCGTCCCGATCGACGAATGGGTCCAGGGGGAAGTTCATCCCCGGAATCGGCGGGGGGGGGGGGGGGTGCGGGTATTCCGGTGCGGGTGGCGAAACTGGGGGCGAGGAGCGAATAGTCTTCGCTAGCGGGCGAAGCGATCCCTAACTCGCGGCGGTCGCGCTCAAGCTGGAGGAGTGCTTGGCGCCGTTCGAGCTCCCTGTCTTTTCTCTTCTCTTCGAGTGCCGCGACCCTCTCGTCCTCCTCCTTCTTCCTTGCGGCGGCTCTCTCCTCCTCTGCTATTCTATCCTTCGCCTCCTCTCTTCTCCGCTCGGCGGCCCTCTCCTCCTCTGCAAGCTTCTCCTTCGCCTCCTCTCTCCTCCGCTCGGCGGCTTTTTCCTCCTCTGCAAGCTTCCGGGCGGCGGCTTTCTCCTCCTCTGCAAGCTTCCGGGCGGCGGCCCGTTCCTCCGCGGCGATGCGCTCTTTCTCCTCCTCCTTCTTCAGTGCCGCGGCTCTTTCTTCCTCCTGCCTCTTCGCATCTCGCTCTTTGGCCCTCTCCTCCCTCTTCAACTTTTCCTCTGCCACGTCAGCCTCCACGTTCGCCAAGACGTAGTCTTTAAGTTCGGTGCCGGCGAGCCCTAAGCTCTCGCCAATACTCTTGTACTTAAGAGCAAGCTCTCCCCGGTCGGCCATGGTAAGAGAGGTAGCTTACCCTGCAAAAGGTCCTAACCGGGATGAGGGGCACACACAAGGGGTACACTGACGGAAAACAGGGGGGTGGGCTGGATGAGCTACGATGAAAACTGCAAAGGGGCGAATACAACCCAACCACAAAGACAAAGTGCAATCAATCAAAAAATCGCAAAAATGAATGCAAGAAAAAAGCCTGTTGAGAGATCACCACTCGGGAAAACCAGTAAGGGACCTATGGGCTATGCTAACTACTACTAAGCTTGGAGGGCTGGGGTGGAAAGCTAGCTAAGTCCTAAGTCTAGTCAAGTTGGGATGGGAGCCTAAGTCTTTTGTCTCGTCGGGTTGGAGGGGGGAAACCTAAGTCTTTGGTCTCGTCGGGGTCGCCAAAATTAATGTCACGAAGAAAGGGATTTGGGGGAAGGGGGTAAAGCTCTTAATCTCTAGCGCTGTGTTATCTCCTTTGATAGATCAACGTGCGATGACATTCCAGAGACTAAAGCAAGGCCAAATTAATAAGTGATAAACAGAGTAAAGACGAGATGGAAAGTAAATGTACTAGTTAAGAAATACACAGTCAAAGGCCAGTCAAGGAAATTGCGATTTCTGTAACTATCTACTTTTAATAATTTGACAAGGGAGAGTCCCGGTCAGATTGTTCTGGGGTGATTCATCGGCGTGGCGTCTCTAATACTGAGTAGTCTGGTGATATTGGGGAAAGTCAATCTTATGGGTACTAGAGCTATCGTAGACTGATCACATCATCGGGTGAGAGAGTATCTGTATGGGGGCCAGAGTTTCTGTGATATCTGGCGAGTGGGGGGTCTCTCAGGCTTAGGCACTTAGCTGGGGACTGCAGTGCGGCGGGTTGTCCAGGATCCTCTGGATGGCTTGCCAGTGGTGGTGCAAGATGCTGTTCAGTGGTCACGCGAAGATGACTCACTGACCACGAGTGCAAGTAGTGTTGTCTTTGTTGTGGCACAGGCGTTGAACTTGGCTTACGTTGCTAGTCAGTTCAGAAATAGCGAAGTCCCAAATCACGCGTCTCATTGACCTCCCGGGTTGTCGGGGGCCTGCAGCGGGTCAGAGATTGGGAGATGATTCCAGTCCGGGGCGATGCGTCCGGCACAGGAACCCGTCTGCAACGTGTACAGACGCTGTATCAGCTGGGGATAGGGATAATGCGAATTCTGGGCCTGTGGTTATAGTCACCCTTATCAGAATTCAAATTGGCTTGACCGGTCATGAGTGGAGCCGGTGCAAATACCAACAGTCAAACAATGCTACTAGATTTACTGGGGCAAAGTGGAGGTTATGGGCAGCCACTAGTAAAAAGATACATTCGGCGCATTGGATGGGTTTGGCAACAGGGCAAATCTTTATACATTGGGGAAGCATGGTGGAAGGCAATAATAAGGGTACAGGACAAATGGGATGTAGGTCTGGGCTGTACTTGGGATTCTAATCTATATGGAGGGGTTGGCATGGCATGGAATATCATACATGGGGTAACGGAGTAGACAGGCATAAATTCAAACATGACATGAGATATATACAAGGTAGAAAGTATGTGCAAGGGAGAAAATACAAGTCATAGCAATACATCAAGGCAAAATTATAAACATGAACATACATACTGACAGGACGCATGAACATGATGGCGAACGATAGGTGACGGGGTTGCTATATGACAAGGAGTAAATTCCCTCTCTTACCTTGATTTAAGACGGGTGGAAGCACAAGGATACTGACGAAACTCAGGGGTCGCTCGGTGATGGCGGCGTGGATTCGCAGGTTGTGGCTTCGAGGTAGGGAAGTTAGCATCTGACCCTAGGTCTTGGTCAGTAGCAGACTTTAAGCAGGGCGTCCTCGGGGGCGGGGCTTAAGAGACTGTGCGAGCCTGCTAGGTAGAGATGGCTGGTCAAGAGGAATGACGGCAGGTCTGAGGCTATCGTCGCTGGCGGTGCGGGGTCGGTCGAATGGTTGCGGCCAGGCCTCAGGGATGCAATTGTCCGCCTCGTCACACAGCCCATGTACCATAGATAGCATAGCTGTAGCAGTAGTAGCGTACAGCCCATGTACCATAGATAGCATAGCTGTAGCAGTAGTAGCATACAGCCCATGTACCATAGATAGCATAGCTGTAGCAGTAGTAGCGTACAGCCCATGTACCATAGATAGCATAGCTGTAGCAGTAGTAGCATACAGCCCATGTACCATAGATAGCATAGCTGTAGCAATAGTAGCATACAGCCCATGTACCATAGATAGCATAGCTGTAGGAATAGTAGCATACAGCCCATGTACCATAGATAGCATAGCTGTAGCAATAGTAGCATACAGCCCATGTACCATAGATAGCATAGCTGTAGCAGTAGTAGCGTACAGCCCATGTACCATAGATAGCATAGCTGTAGCAGTAGTAGCGTACAGCCCATGTACCATAGATAGCATAGCTGTAGCAGTAGTAGCATACAGCCCATGTACCATAGATAGCATAGCTGTAGCAGTAGTAGCATACAGCCCATGTACCATAGATAGCATAGCTGTAGCAGTAGAAGCATACAGCCCATATATAGCATAGCTGTAGCAATAGTAGCATACAGCCCATGTACCATAGATAGCATAGCTGTAGCAATAGTAGCATACAGCCCATGTACCATAGATAGCATAGCTGTAGCAATAGTAGCATACAGCCCATGTACCATAGATAGCATAGCTGTAGCAATAGTAGCATACAGCCCATGTATCATAGATAGCATAGCTGTAGCAATAGTAGCATACAGCCCATGTACCATAGATAGCATAGCTGTAGCAGTAGTAGCGTACAGCCCATGTACCATAGTCTGATAGATAGCATAGCTGTAGCAGTAGTAGCGTACAGCCCATGTACCATAGATAGCATAGCTGTAGCAATAGTAGCATACAGCCCATGTATCATAGATAGCATAGCTGTAGCAATAGTAGCATACAGCCCATGTACTATAGATAGCATAGCTGTAGCAGTAGTAGCGTACAGCCCATGTACCATAGATAGCATAGCTGTAGCAATAGTAGCATACAGCCCATGTACCATAGATAGCATAGCTGTAGCAGTAGTAGCATACAGCCCATGTACCAAAGATAGCATAGCTGTAGCAATAGTAGCGTACAGCCCATGTACCATAGATAGCATAGCTGTAGCAGTAGTAGCGTACAGCCCATGTATCATAGATAGCATAGCTGTAGCAGTAGTAGCATACAGCCCATGTACCATAGATAGCATAGCTGTAGCAATAGTAGCATACAGCCCATGTACCATAGATAGCATAGCTGTAGCAATAGTAGCATACAGCCCATGTATCATAGATAGCATAGCTGTAGCAATAGTAGCATACAGCCCATGTACCATAGATAGCATAGCTGTAGCAATAGTAGCATACAGCCCATGTACCATAGATAGCATAGCTGTAGCAGTAGTAGCATACAGCCCATGTACCATAGATAGCATAGCTGTAGCAGTAGTAGCGTACAGCCCATGTACCATAGATAGCATAGCTGTAGCAGTAGTAGCATACAGCCCATGTACCATAGATAGCATAGCTGTAGCAGTAGTAGCATACAGCCCATGTACCATAGATAGCATAGCTGTAGCAGTAGAAGCTTACAGCCCATGTACCATAGTCTGATAGATAGCATAGCTGTAGCAGTAGTAGCGTACAGCCCATGTACCATAGATAGCATAGCTGTAGCAGTAGAAGCGTACAGCCCATGTACCATAGTCTGATAGATAGCATAGCTGTAGCAATAGTAGCGTACAGCCCATGTACCATAGATAGCATAGCTGTAGCAATAGTAGCGTACAGCCCATGTACCATAGATAGCATAGCTGTAGCAGTAGTAGCGTACAGCCCATGTATCATAGATAGCATAGCTGTAGCAATAGTAGCGTACAGCCCATGTACCATAGATAGCATAGCTGTAGCAGTAGTAGCGTACAGCCCATGTACCATAGATAGCATAGCTGTAGCAATAGTAGCGTACAGCCCATGTACCATAGATAGCATAGCTGTGCTGTAGCAGTAGTAGCGTACAGCCCATGTATCATAGATAGCATAGCTGTAGCAGTAGTAGCATACAGCCCATGTACCATAGATAGCATAGCTGTAGCAGTAGTAGCGTACAGCCCATGTACCATAGATAGCATAGCTGTAGCAATAGTAGCATACAGCCCATGTACCATAGATAGCATAGCTGTAGCAGTAGTAGCGTACAGCCCATGTACCATAGATAGCATAGCTGTAGCAATAGTAGCGTACAGCCCATGTACCATAGATAGCATAGCTGTAGCAGTAGTAGCGTACAGCCCATGTACCATAGATAGCATAGCTGTAGCAGTAGTAGCGTACAGCCCATGTACCATAGATAGCATAGCTGTAGCAGTAGTAGCATACAGCCCATGTACCATAGATAGCATAGCTGTAGCAATAGTAGCATACAGCCCATGTACCATAGATAGCATAGCTGTAGCAATAGTAGCATACAGCCCATGTACCATAGATAGCATAGCTGTAGCAATAGTAGCATACAGCCCATGTACCATAGATAGCATAGCTGTAGCAATAGTAGCATACAGCCCATGTACCATAGATAGCATAGCTGTAGCAGTAATAGCGTACAGCCCATGTACCATAGATAGCATAGCTGTAGCAGTAGTAGCATACAGCCCATGTACCATAGATAGCATAGCTGTAGCAATAGTAGCATACAGCCCATGTATCATAGATAGCATAGCTGTAGCAATAGTAGCATACAGCCCATGTACCATAGATAGCATAGCTGTAGCAGTAGTAGCATACAGCCCATGTACCATAGATAGCATAGCTGTAGCAATAGTAGCGTACAGCCCATGTACCATAGATAGCATAGCTGTAGCAGTAGTAGCGTACAGCCCATGTACCATAGATAGCATAGCTGTAGCAATAGTAGCATACAGCCCATGTATCATAGATAGCATAGCTGTAGCAATAGTAGCATACAGCCCATGTACCATAGATAGCATAGCTGTAGCAATAGTAGCATACAGCCCATGTACCATAGATAGCATAGCTGTAGCAATAGTAGCATACAGCCCATGTACCATAGATAGCATAGCTGTAGCAATAGTAGCATACAGCCCATGTACCATAGATAGCATAGCTGTAGCAGTAGTAGCGTACAGCCCATGTACCATAGATAGCATAGCTGTAGCAGTAGTAGCGTACAGCCCATGTACCATAGTCTGATAGATAGCATAGCTGTAGCAATAGTAGCGTACAGCCCATGTACCATAGTCTGATAGATAGCATAGCTGTAGCAGTAGTAGCGTACAGCCCATGTATCATAGATAGCATAGCTGTAGCAGTAGTAGCGTACAGCCCATGTATCATAGATAGCATAGCTGTAGCAATAGTAGCATACAGCCCATGTATCATAGATAGCATAGCTGTAGCAGTAGTAGCGTACAGCCCATGTATCAAAGACAGCATAGCTGTAGCAGTAGAAGCGTACAGCCCATGTATCATATAGCATAGCTGTAGCAATAGTAGCATACAGCCCATGTATCATAGATAGCATAGCTGTAGCAGTAGAAGCGTACAGCCCATGTATCATAGCATAGCTGTAGCAATAGTAGCATACAGCCCATGTATCATATATAGCATAGCTGTAGCAATAGTAGCATACAGCCCATGTACCATAGATAGAAGGGTGAACATAGCTGTAGCAGTAGTAGCGTACAGCCCATGTACCATAGATAGAAGGGTGAACATAGCTGTAGCAGTAGTAGCGTACAGCCCATGTACCATAGATAGAAGGGTGAACATAGCTGTAGCAGTAGTAACGTACAGCCCATGTACCATAGATAGAAGGGTGAACATAGCTGTAGCAATAGTAGCATACAGCCCATGTACCATAGATAGAAGGGTGGACATAGCTGTAGCAGTAGTAGCGTACAGCCCATGTACCATAGATAGAAGGGTGAACATAGCTGTAGCAGTAGTAACGTACAGCCCATGCACCATAGATAGAAGGGTGAACATAGCTGTAGCAATAGTAGCGTACAGCCCATGTACCATAGATAGAAGGGTGAACATAGCTGTAGCAGTAGTAGCGTACAGCCCATGTACCATAGATAGAAGGGTGAACATAGCTGTAGCAGTAGTAGCGTACAGCCCATGTACCATAGATAGAAGGGTGAACATAGCTGTAGCAGTAGTAACGTACAGCCCATGTACCATTGATAGAAGGGTGAACATAGCTGTAGCAGTAGTAACGTACAGCCCATGCACCATAGATAGAAGGGTGGACATAGCTGTAGCAGTAGTAACGTACAGCCCATGTACCATAGATAGAAGGGTGAACATAGCTGTAGCAGTAGTAACGTACAGCCCATGTACCATAGATAGAAGGGTGAACATAGCTGTAGCAGTAGTAACGTACAGACCATGTATCATATCATAGATAGAAGGGTGAACATAGCTGTAGCAATAGTAGCGTACAGCCCATGTACCATAGATAGAAGGGTGAACATAGCTGTAGCAGTAGTAGCGTACAGCATCAGCCCTTGCAAAAACCATCCTGCAAGGCACGGCACAAGGAGGCAGAAGAAGAGGGAGACAGAAAAAGAGGTGGGAGGACAACATTCGAGAATGGACTGGTTTGACACTGAACGAAGGAGGGTTGCTGAGAACAGAGAAAGATGGAGTACGCTGGTTAAACGATCATCTGTGGTGTCCAAACGACCTTTGAGTTACGGGAGAGGAAAGGATAATATAGGTAAGCCTATGGTTACAGTTGTAAGTACATGTCCGATCGTATCAGTTGTCCTACGTAAAAATTAGTGTTCGTGTACTATTGGTAGACTTTTATAGTTTGGTATTAAAGCCCTCTTCCCCTTTCATTCCATTTTGTTACAAGGTTTCTTAATTGTGATTTGATGGATATTGTAGTTGTTATTAATTACTGTCTAATATCACCGGAATGTGTGAATAGACAATAAATGAAATATTGAAAATGAAATGTGTTTGTGTACTCTGCGTTGTTATCCGCTGTGGATGGTTGTGACCATGACCGTTGCCATTACAATATGTTGTCTTGCCTGTAATAAGTAGCTTCGATCACTATAGGCCTACTGTTTAACTAAAACTCAGGACAGCGTTAACCAACAGTTAGTAGGTGATAAAACAGACCAAAAGTCGTTAGATACAAGACCTGATGGTTTTTAGGCATTTATAGAATACAGAATGTATTCAGCCAAATGGCAATATACATTGCATATGGAAATTGTTCCACGTTAGCAGTCACACACACGTACACACTCTATACTCAAGTAAAAGATCTTGCAGACACAGTTTCAACATTACACGCAATCACAATGGGCATATCAAGTGTAAAAAATGGACATGTTTATATAATATATCACAGACAAGCTACAGTCACGAAACCTAAAGTGCGCGCGCGCACTCACACACACAGAGACACACAGAGAAAGAGAGAGAGAGAAAGAGAGAGAGAGAGCACCGTTACATTAAAATATACAGGGGCGGATCTGGGGGGGGTGCACCGGGTGCACGTGCACCCCCCCCCACGGACGACCCCCAAAAAAAAAAAAGAAGAAGAAGAAGGAAAAGAAGAAGAAGAAAGAAGAGGAAGGAGAAAAAGAAGAGGAAGAAGAATATTCAGAATATCCATAATATTCATAATAATCATCATGCTAATAATCATGCTAATCATCATCATCAGCAGCAGCAGCAGCAACAGCAGCATAATGATAATAATAATAATAATAATAATAATAATAATAATAATAATAATAATAATAATAATAATAATAATAATAATAATAATAATAATAATATTAATATTAATAATAATAAAAAGAAGAAGAAGAAGAAGAAGAAGAATAGAGGACAATAATAATAATAATAATAATAATAATAATAATAATAATAATAAAGGACAGTAATAATAATAATAATAATAATAATAATAATAATAATAATAATAAGAAGAAGAAGAAGAAGAAGAAGAAGAAGAAGTTGTTTTATGTATTTAAAGTCTTTCCACCAAAGTGATACAATAATAATTTATTTAAAGTCTTTCCACCAAAGTGATACAATAATAATAATAATAATAATAATAATAATAATAATTTTAATAATAATAATAATAATAATAATAATAATCGGCATTTACCTCAAAGATGCTGAAAAAGCGCTATATAAGAATGATAAATAATAATAATAATTATAATAATAATAATAATAATAATAATAATAATAATAATAATAATAATAATAATAATAATAATAATAATGCATTCTCTCCTATTTTCTTTCCCATATCAATCCCTGCCCTCTTCACGCCTCAATCTCCTGTTACCCCCACCCCCTCCCTCCTTTCTTCTTTCGTTTACTCACACTCACCAATCGGCCTACACATGTTAGACATGTAACAGCTCAACTTCAAAGAACGCCGGCCAATTATGACGTGTAACATCCGCTAAAACGTCATATGCCGCTTGCATTTTGCGTTTATGTAAGAGGTTTATTTTCAATGTAAAACATTTATTTCCTTGTGAGCTGGGCTCATTGTTGATAGAAGCGGGGACTGTCCAGCCTGTAGACTAAATAAGCACAGTGTCAATGATTAGCGCATGATGACAAGACCGGAAATTGGGCGAGAATACCTCTGCTTATTTCGTTTAATTACACTCCTCTCATTCCAGCTCTATGTAGAAGAGTTCATTTTATATTGTGTCACTCTTTATTTAGATAGACGTCAAAGAAGCAACAGCCTAGCGTTGTTGCACAGCATTAGTGTTAGTTACCAGTTTTTAGGAGTATTTCTATTTTGTGAAAAGACATTTTATATTGTGCTGAACCATTTTGTGACCTACCTCACACTGAAGTGGTATGTACATATTTTGTTTGATAATGATGATAGGGATAGAGATAAAGATATTTATAATTTATTTTATTTATCGTTTATTCTTGTTAATATTATTCTAATCCTGTTTATTCCTAAAATGTATATTTACAGCAGTTATAGCAACAGCTTGATCTAAGTACAATTAGGTAGCAACTCAACAACAAAAGAAAGTGTACACATGTATGTCAGGGCGTTTTGCCCATAAACTGTTGTTTTGAAAGAATAACTGTTCTTTGCTATGAATCTGAGGTAAGATACAAAAACTTCTCTCTAACCCCCCCCCAAAAAAAAAAAAAAAAAAAAAAAAGTGCACCCTCCCGCGTGAACCTGCTGATCCGCCCTTGATATACCTCCAATCTCACCACCATCACCACTCCTCTGTCTGTCAGTCGCTCTCTGTTCCGTCTTTCTGCTTGCCTGTCTCTCTCCTCTCTTCCACTCTCCCTCCTTATTCTCTCTCTCTTTCTCCTCTCTCTCTCTCTCTCTCTCTCTCTCTCTCTCTCTCTCTCTCTCTCTCTCTCTCTCTCTCTCTCTCTGGGACACACTCTTCCCTCTGTCTCTCAAAATACACACACACACACACACACACAAACACAGAGACTAACACACATACACACACATGTGTACAAACACACGCTTGTAATTGTAGTATTAAAAAAAAAGTTAAAGGGTTTTAGTTCAGACGGTTGACCTTGCTAATCGTTGAAAGTTGCGCTTTGAATTACGGCAGTTATTAACTACCAATCATCTTATAGCACGAAACAAGCTCGGACTTTCATGGCCATCTAGTGTAATAGTTCTCCCATCCTGTTCCTATCATACTGCTTGTTGTTGTTGTTGTTGTTGTTGTTGTTGTTGTTGTTGTTGTTGTTGTTGTTGTTGTTGTTGTTCTTCTTCTTCTGAAATTATTTTGTTATACTAATTGTTATTGTTACAAGCCCCAAATTATCTTCTTCTTCTTCTTCTTCTTCATCATCATCATCATCGTCATCATCATCATCATCATCATCATCATCATCATCATCATCATCATCATCATCATCATCATCATCATCATCATCTTCTTCTTCTTCTTCTTCTTCTTCTTCTTCTTCTTCTTCTCCTCTGTACCTCTTTGGACTTGAACTGGTTACTATTGTAATGGCAGTTAATTCTACAGGTAACCTGTATGTGTGTAAAGCCATGGATCGGGAGGAGGGAGACACTCGGGGCTTATTTTGCTCTGTTGGTTGAGATGCAGAATGAGGACAGAAATTCGTACCATCATTTTTTGCGTATGGAGGTACCGAATTTTAACCGCCAGCTGGTTGCAGTTTTTCCTGAAATCAAAAAGGAAAATACACGCAAGATCGGCGAAAGACTGGCTTCAGGTTTGTTCGTATGGTACTCATTAACAAGCAAGGAAATGTGTGTGCATTTAAAAACTTTCATACCGAATGAAATTAAAAAAAAACATCTGCACCATGCCATCCAGCATCAAAAAGACATTGTAAAACTTATTCTGAATAGATAACTCCACTAACCCAATGTGGTAACATATAATGGCTAATAGAACAAACCCAGCCCTACCAACACGCATAGGCACTGACGCAAGTCAAGAATGAATCAATACCTGACTACAGACATTTACACCCCACCCGCATCCTCAATAAAATCATTATTAAAAAACCACAATTCATTCAAATACAGAAAGAAGTATAAGTACACTTTCATTAGTAAAGATATGACAAGTTGCAGACTAAAAATAATAAGACAAATAGCTTTATTATTGTGTTTGAAAGCTACGTTTCCTTTGCAGAGCTTATTCTAGGATTTTGAAGAAGTGGGGGCAGGCCCCCCTTCCTTGAAAAAAAGGGGGGATTAGGTCCCCCTCTGACCAAAACAGTGGAGGACAAACAAATATCCATATCTGTTTTCTCCCGTGATGTACCCGGATTAACTGTGAAACAGTCAAGTGTCGCATTCTCTCCAAACAGTAAGTACACACAAATCGCAGACAAAATTGAAAATATATCACAAACTGGTATCTGTAACCTTGCTTTCACAACTGTTGCATAAAAGCTCTGGTATCTGTAACCTTGCTTTCACAACTGTTGCATAAAAGCTCTGCTATTTTAGAAGATCAGTCGAAGTCCCCTATACGCTTCCGTGTCCGGGGACGGTAATCTACCCACTGAACTGAACTGAAGATCAGTCATGGGAAAACAGTGTGACTGTTTTCTTCACAGTTCCTCCACTGAATTCGAAGTCGAAAAGTGTGCGCTTTTTCGAAGCCATTCTGATTCTGATTGTAAACCAGTTCCAACCGGTCAGGTTCATCGATGCCACACTCAGAAGAAAGGTGATTGGTCAAAAAGAATAGCATCGGCCAATGAAAATTTGAGACACATCGCATATACAAGAGAGCAACTTCCGTTTAACTCCAGTTTCCGCTACGCCCTAGCAGACGACAGAAACGTCACAGTAAAGCCCGCTTCGATCAAGACATGTAGCGGGATATTTCCAATCTCCGCGGGATCGCGAACGCGCTCATCGAATTTCTTTGCGGGAAAAAAACTTTTTGTGCGTGATCCCGCGCATCCCGCGCCCTAGAATAAGTTCTGCTTTGTCTTGAGAGAGAGAGAGAGAGAGAGAGAGAGAGAGAGAGAGAGAGAGAGAGAGAGAGAGAGAGAGAGAGAGAGAGAGAGAGAGAGAGAGAAAAAAAAAGAGAGAGAGAGAGAGAGAGAGAGAGAGAGAGAGAGAGAGAGAGAGAGAGAGAGAGAGAGAGACCAGCATTTAATCATTGTTTGCAGACCCGTGGATAACTAATTACACAACGAACATTGAATAATTGATTGTAAACTTACTTGAGAGAGCAGCAGGCCGAATTATTCCTTCACGTTGATCTGTATGGACACCAACGCAAGCTTCCTTTCATGCCCTGTTTCTGTACAACTTGGAGTTTACATCCCTTAGTGCTTGTTGGGCATGATACAGCTCGATCAAAAACTTTATCTTTGTTGGGGTTTCGGCCATTTTCTTCAGTCGCAATGTCAAGGACGCCACAGCACGTTCTGATTGGTCCGGAGAGAGAATCGTAGGAATTATAGAACATGTTCTATCCTCTAAATCTACCATGGATTTGCATGAGTTTTCTTTTATCGTAAGCTTGTTGTACAACTTATTGCAGCGTGTGACCGGGTAAATCTTAGGAGAATCGGTAGGTCTGACTGGGGCTTTAGGTTTCATTGGACTATGAACTGCAGTCAAACTATTAAGTCCTTGCTTGCGTTTCGGTCATTCAGTGTGTTTAAATTCATAACGATGGTTATAAATATAGAGCCATAGTGGTGTTAACCATTGCAGTTTGTTTCAGGTAAGCTACTGTTGCATAAAAAGTAGGAATTATAAAACTAGGAGTGATAAAACTCCAGTAACAAGGGACTGTTTCTGTTCTGAGGCAACTTCCTGTTATTACTCACTTGGATCTTAGATAAAGTCACGATAATGTTACATAAGAGTCAACATTCCGGTAGATAGAAATCAAGATAATGTTACGTTAGAGCGAAGTGCCGTTACGTTAAAGCTCTCCCCTCCACCCACCCTCTCTCCCTCCCTCGTCTCCTATTCGTTAGCAAGTGTCTTGCCTGATTTTATTTTGTATGAAGCCGGATGTTTAGAATGAATACGTGAGTACTGCGCTTTGAACTGATATTGGTCCATAGAAAAGAGCGCTATATAAATCTTCTTCTTCTTCTTCTTCTTCTTCTTCTTCTTCTTCTTCTTCTTCTTCTTCTTCTTATTATTATTATTATTATTATTATTATTATTATTATTATTATTATTATTATTATTATTATTATTATTATTATTATTATTATTATTATTATTATTATTAAACAGACAACTAACAAACGATGTTACTTCGCCAAATGACATTTCTACCTATAAAACACTTGGAACACGTCCTGATGTTGGCATACCAGCACCATAATAATCTCTCTCTATTCTTCCCTCCCCCCTCTCATATTCAACACCTCTCTCTCTCTTACACACACACACACACTCTCTCTCTCTCTCTCTCTTTATAAATATAGAGACACAGTGGTGTTAACCATGTGCTGGGTAAACGAAATACCCAGATTGATACCACATTATAATTTTATAGGAAATACCCAGATTGATACCACATTATAATTTTATAAGAAAGGATGCTAATTTTCCTGGACACACTGGAATTGGTGTCAACGTTCAAAATAATTTAATTACCTTTGTCAAACGGAGAAATGATCTTGAACTCAAATGTATTGAATGCATATGGCTGGAGGTTAGGCCACATACAAATAGGCCTATTCTTATAGGATTCATGTACAGCAATTGCGATTGGTTCAGTTATTTCTTACAAATGATGGACACAGTCAATGTTTGCAATTTAAACTTTATTAACTTATTACCTTGGAGTGTAGACTGATGGTCCTGTCTTTTCAAATGGGCTTCAACTTTGTCTGGGCAGCAGTTGTTCGTGCGATCCTGGAGAGGACTTCCTGTCGGAACCCATTGTCTGATAAAATTGCTCCTAAATATGTGAAACTATGCACCGTTTTGAGGGATTGGCCTTAGACTTTGATGTCCATGTTGATGCCAATAACACGTCATCATTTTTGGTCTTCTCTGCACTTATTTCCATTCCAAAGGCTCTGGAGATGCTATAACACAGGCTCACTAATAAAGCTTTTAAGAAGAATTTAAGGTAATGGACATGTAAGACGCAAACCCGAGAGGAACAATATTACGCAAGAGTCAAAGGACTGTATTGTGATTTAGTCACAGCCTTTGTCGCAGAGGTAATCCCAAGTCGTCGTGTTTCCGTATTTTCTTAAGCAGCTTGAAAGTGATATATAACATGGCGGGTTCTTAATCCTTCATACTGTGTTCCCAC
Source organism: Oncomelania hupensis (assembly GCA_036898135.1). Lineage (NCBI taxonomy): Eukaryota > Metazoa > Mollusca > Gastropoda > Littorinimorpha > Pomatiopsidae > Oncomelania > Oncomelania hupensis. The sequence continues at coordinate 5,817,667 of CM072518.1, read as the reverse complement.
TAAATCACCCCCGTCTTCTTTGCCGTGGCGTTCCTGCAACAGTAGCTGCACCTCCCTCTCTCCCTCTCTCCTTCTCTCCTTGTTTCCATGCAATCTCTCCTTTAAACGTGTCTGATTTATTGCGCAAACACTGTTGTCACCCTCTCCTCCCACCAACCCAATCCTTATAAACTTATTATAGATAATCCTTACAATAGATGCAGAGACAACAATGCAAACACCACCATCATCACCACAATCACCACCACCAACCCAATCCTTATTATAGATAATCCTTACAATAGATGCAGAGACAACAATACAAAACCACCATCACCACCACAATCACCACCACCAATAGCAGCAAAAGAAGTATGGCAGCACGTCAACTGAAAGAATCAACCTTCGAATTTAATAAACTCTGTCACAAGGTGAAACAAAGATATGTGTACGAGGTTAACTTACAAGGAAATGGATAAGTTACATTTCTTCAAAAGGAGTGCAGAGGTAAGCAAGAGGGAGGGGGTGGGGGGTGAGGACAGAGATGTGGTGGGAATGGGAGAAAGTTGATGGCAGCGAATGTTTGTAGGTTCGCAAGGACATTGCACAGTTCCTCAGCAATCTAATTACGAACACACAGTTCTGGAAATGGACTGCTCACGTCCATAACAATAAATAAGCTGTAAGTACAGATATGGGCCCAGGTCACGTCCCGATTGACCGTTTGAATAGTTCAAGCAGCTGATTGCACTAATTATAGGACTGATCACTGGAATCAATCTCAGTCATGTTTCATAAAAATGAAATGGATATACTTTTGTTTTGTATACGCGCTTGTCCGAAAGACAATTGCATTCATCCTTTCATTGAAACTCGAAACTAAATTCCTTCCTGCTATGTAAGATACTTGCTTGCTTAACAAGGTTCGTGTGTATGAGGAGGTTGGGTGAGGAGAAACTAAGAGAGAGAGAGAGAGAGAGAGAGAGAGAGAGAGAGAGAGAGAGAGAGAGAGAGAGAGAGAGAGAGAGAGAGAGTATTGTTATAACCCGAACAAAAGTTTATTTTGTTAAGCACGTAAGGCTTTATTCGTATGGTGATGCATTTTGTATTTAGGCACAGTTTTTTGTTTCCATAACAAGGAAGAGAGGCCTTAATTCGAAGATTCGTTGTCGGTTTTAGCAACGAGTGTCCCCTATATCAAAAGTTAATGTGACAGCAACGCAAATTCCCAGGTAACCTGGTTGTCACGAACAATACACAAGCCAGCTTGAGACCCCGAATGGTCCTTTAACTAAAGTGAATTATAATTTAGCATGCGTTACCCTATTATGCTAAAGGAAGACTTGGCGATCGCATATTGAATGCTGCCTGCTTGTAAGTCTAATAAGTTATCATCATGGTTATCTCAACTCTGAGAGATAGAATTAATTATAAGATAAGATAATTTTATTTAACAAGGGTTAAAGAGTAAGCACTGGGTGTGCTTTTTTACATCTTGCCCTTGGGGCTTGTAACAATAACAATTAGTGTAACAAAATAACTTTATAACAATAAAATCATAAGGTAAAATATAATCAAGATCTGTACACACACACACTTACACATGTACACATACGCACGCAAAACTTATTTAAAACAATCTAATGAATGTTATTAATGTAGACCTCCAATTACGTCCTAAGTTTTAATGTGTTGTAATAGGTGTTTTCCAAAGGATGTGTATTTATTGACTGCACTGCGAAGATCCCCTGGAAAGTTTTTCCATAAAGTGGAATCTGAATATGACAGACTGGTTTTAAACAGGTCAATTGTTGTAAAAGGAATATTTAGGTTGGTTGAAAATCTGGCAGATTTCATGGAAATAAGAGAAGAAAGATACGGGACGTGCATTACCAGAAACGATCTTGGCCATGAAAATTCCTTTATTAAATTTTAACCTTTTGGCAAGAGGTAAAACGTCGATCTCTTTGTAATCATTCGGAGAGGTTTTGTTTTTATAATAAACATTTTAATTGCCCCACTATGAATCCCAACTAAAGGCTTCATGCCGTTGTCACTGGCAATATCCCAAATAGTTGAAGGATAATCAATAAATGGCTGAATGTGTTCCGATTAGAATAGTTTACGAGAATGCAAATTATTTTTTTTTTAATCCTTGATAGTTGATAAGTCCTTTTAGAAATAGTTTTACTAACATTTAAAATATGTTTAAACCAAGACAATTTATTTTTTTCCCCAATATTTTTGTTTATTTCAATAAATTTACATACTGATAACACACACAGAAACACACCAAGCATTTTCAAACAACAATAACAACAACAACAGAAAAAAAATATTTAATAAAATAAAATAAAATAGAATAGAATAAATAAATAAAGGTGTACACTTATAAAATCACTTTTTTTATACATTAGCCACTGGTCATTAAATCTATTGCATTTCATTTTGATGTTAGCATTAATTTTTTCTATTTCATACCTGTTCTTACAGACCATCACACAAGCCATTGGACAACACGATGACCTGCTCACAGTGGTGAAGAAACGGAAACTCCGATGGTATGGCCACGTCACCAGATCATCAGGCCTTGCAAAGACCATTCTGCAAGGCACAGTGCAAGGAGGTAGAAGAAGGGGGAGACCGAAAAAGAGGTGGGAGGACAACATTCGAGAATGGACTGGTTTGACACTGAGCGAAGCCATGAGGGCTGCTGAGGACAGAGAAAGATGGAGTATGCTGGTTAAACGATCATCTGTGGTGCCCCTACGACCTTCGGGTTATGGGACAGGATAGGATAGGATAGGACCTGTTCTTAAGCATGTTGATAAAGGCATCCAGGGATGGTATTTCTTTTTTCATTTTACATGTATATATATATGATTTTGCAAGTAACAAAATTAAATCAAATATTGCATCTGTTTTGCAATTTTTTTCACATCCAAACAAAACCAAGTGTTCATTAAATGACAAGTTACTAATATGTTCACAGGTGTTTAAGAGTCTTTGTAACCCTAACCAGAAACTAGAGATGTATTCGCAGCTCCAAAAGATATGTTGAATATTTTCCTTTTCTCTCTTACAAGACAAGACAATTTATTGTCTAATGTCACGCCAAGAAGTTTATGAAATTGTCCTTCTTCAACTATTTTATTGCAAAGTTTTAAGGGAGGAAGTGTCATAAAGGGATTTTGTCTTTTTTGTCTTGTTGTAATTAGCATTGATTTTGCTTTGTCAGGATTCAGGGTCATGTGATTAAATTCAGTCAATTCCTGTAGTTCATTTACCATTTTTTGTATAGAAGAGGCTAAGATACGCAGTTCTGTATTTTTGGAGTGTAATGTGGTGTCATCAGCAGAGTTCACACGAAGTAGAAATATGAGGGGTAGATCATTTATAAATACAGAAAATGCCCTAATATTGATCCTTCAAAAAGCATGACACTTGCCAAGCTGTTTATAAGTTTATCTAGAACAATGTTCATTGTATAAAGGATATGACAAACCTTTTACGGATGGGTCGAAGAAAGGAGACTCAGTTGCTGCTGCGTCGGTCTCTGGGAGAAACCTTGATCAGCCTTTGCAACAGCGTATACCTGGTTTTTGTTCTGTTTATACAACTGAGCTCAAGGCAATTCATTTAGCTCTGAAACAGGTTTATCAATCCAAAAGATCTTCTTTTTAAATCATGTCTGATTCAATGTCAGCACTTCCGGTTCCATGACCTCCATGACCTTTACAGCATCACTGTTCATCTAACTGCCTGTCTACGAGACTCTGTAGCCTTTGAGTACACCCGCCTCCTACAATTATAGAGGTAACACGTTTTTTTGTGTTTATTTTGGCTCAGGACATGAGAAGGCCGGCCGTGCGAGTTTCATAGTTATTCAGACTGGACAGTGGGGTGTGAGATATTAGTGTAAAAATATTAGTGTAAAAATATCGGTGTAAAAGGTAGGTGTGAAAGATTGCTATAAAATATTGTTGTTTATTTATATAAAGTATTGGGAGCGTGGAGCCTATATTTTGTGTTGGTGTTTGCCTGTGTTGGTGAAAACATGTGAATTTGTGGGTGTGGTAGTTAACAGAGAGACTTGCATGCGCACTTATTTTTGATCTAGGAGTCAATCATATTTTGCATTCACTTAGCTATTATAAACAGGCACACATCCAAAATATCCATTCGTTACAGTGAGCAGAGGGTAGGATGACAATGGTGAGCAAAGGGTATGATGACAATGGTGAGCAAAGGGTATGATGACTATGGTGAGCAAAGGGTATGATGACAATGGTGAGCAAAGGGTAGGATGACAATGGTGAGCAAAGGGTAGGATGACTATGGTGAGCAAAGGGGAGGATGACAATGATGAGCAAAGGGTAGGATGACAATGGTGAGCAAAGGGTAGGATGACTATGGTGAGCAAAGGGTAGGATGACAATGATGAGCAAATGGTAGGATGACAATGGTGAGCAAAGGGTAGGATGACTATGGTGAGCAAAGGGGAGGATGACTATGATGAGGAAAATGGAGGATGACAATGATGAGCAAAGGGTAGGATGACAATGGTGAGCAAAGGGTAGGATGACAATGGTGAGCAAAGGGTAGGATGACAATGATGAGCAAAGGGTAGGATGACAATGGTGAGCAAATGGTAGGATGACAATGGTGAGCAAAGGGTAGGATGACAATGATGAGCAAAGGGTAGGATGACAATGATGAGCAAAGGGTAGGATGACAATGGTGAGCAAAGGGTAGGATGACAATGATGAGCAAAGGGTAGGATGACAATGGTGAGCAAAGGGTAGGATGACAATGGTGAGCAAAGGGTAGGATGACAATAGGGAGCAAAGGGTAGGATGACAATGGTGAGCAAATGGTAGGATGACAATGTTGAGCAAAGGGGAGGATGACAGTGATGAGCAAAGGGGAGGATGACTATGATGAGGAAAATGGAGGATGACAGTGATGAGGAAAAGGGAGGATGACAATGATGAGCAAAGGGGAGGAAACGGAGTGTGAGGAATAAGAGGAAGAAGGATAAGAAAAAAACAACAAACGATTAACCAAATAATCTAAAAAAAATAAATAACGTTACAAACAGGCAAAGCAGAAGACATAATTATGTACAAAGCGTATTTGTTTATGTATTGAACTGATGTAGATACACCATCAACGTCACGAAACCTATGTATGGATACACATGATCAGTACTAGTACATTGATAATCCATTATCTGTGGAAGGCAAACGTGGTAATCACTGCCATGGTCCTGATTTGGCTCGTAAGAGTCCGCTGGACCTAAAGCAATAATCATGTAATGTAATCACTGCCAATGACGATTACCACGTACACACTACCATTGATAGTCATAACACCTGCCACAGAGCAGTTGAGACCCACTAGAGAAACTGTGGGTTCGGGCATTAAATAGAATAGACCCAACGTTTCCCGGCGTGTCGTAAGAGGCGACTAACAGGGGTGATGTTAGCGCGGCATCACTGGGCGAAAGTCTTCTACACAGAAGTCACCGGCCAGGGCGGAGGAACCTCACGTTACTACAGGTTCAACGACCATGTGCTCAGGGCCAAGGCGAGCCACACTGTATTCGTGGATTTCGGCTGTGGCCAACAGCCTGGAGAGGATTGGGCACCGCCAGGTCTTTTTTGCCCAAGACACACTACATGATGACACAATCCACTAATTCCATACCGGATCGGTCGTCGCCCGGGCCGTCACCCGGCACAAGGACCGCGCCTTCCGTTGGCCACCAGGACGGAGGTGTTAAGTATGCTACTGATGGACAATTTAGCAAGATCCGCACGAGAAACAACATCGTCATAGGAACCTGGAACGTCAGGACCCTAACTGCGGAAGGAAAATTAGAAGAACTGGCCCACGAGTTGGACCACTATCGATGGAACGTTCTAGGTATCAGCGAACTGCGATGGAAAGGCCTAGGTGAAACAACGACCGACAAAGGCCACAAGCTCTATTTCAGCGGTAGGGATGACAGGCACGAACACGGCGTTGGATTCTTGGTCCACAAGAACATTCTAGCGACTGTCATGGGTTGCCGCCCAGTCTCCAGTAGACTCATTACCATCCGCCTGAGAGCAGCCCCTTTCAACATCACCATCATCCAGGCCTACGCCCCAACATCAGACTATGACGACAGCGAAGTGGAGGATTTTTATGAAAATCTACAGGCGGTCCTTGACCAAGTGCCGAAGAAGGACATAGTCATAGTGCAAGGCGACTGGAATGCCAAGGTTGGCCAAGATGCGCACCGCAACTGGGGAGACACATGTGGACCCCACTGCAACAACGAGACAAATGACAGGGGTCTGAGACTCTTGGAGTTTGCCAGATACAACAATCTGGTACTGGCAAACACGCTTGGTCTCCACAAAAACTCCAGACGATGGACATGGCACAGTCCTGGCGGGGAGCATCACAACCAAATAGACTACATCATGGTCAAGAAACGCTTCAGATCAAGCATCAACATTGGCAGGACACGTACTTTTCCAGGAGCAGACATTGGAAGTGACCACGATCTCGTGATGATGTCTTTCCGGCTCCACTTGAAGAGAGTAAATACAGCAAAGTGCACTAGATTGAAGTTCGACCTGGACAAACTGCAAGACCCGGAGGTGGCAGAACTATTTCAGGCCACAATTGGAGGGAAATTTGCACCACTGCTCATTTTGGGGGCTGGTGAAGTAGATGTCAACACCATGACCACCACCTTCAACTCAGCTGTGACAGATGCCGCCACTGAGATCCTTGGCAAGCACCGACCAAAGAAGAAGCTGTGGATCACACCTGAACTTTTGGATCTGTGTGATAAACGAAGAGAGATGAAAAAGAAAAAGAACACCTCACAGGGAGCTGATGTCTACCGAAAAATCAACAATGACATCCGAAAAGGCATGCTCACAGCAAAGGAGAACTGGATAGAAGATCAATGCCAGGAAATAGAGAACAGTCTGAACAAGAACAACAGCAAGAAGGCCTACCAGACTGTGAAACGACTGACAAGTGTCAAACAGCCCAAAGTCTCCACTATCCAAAGCAAGTCTGGCATATGCCTTACAGAAGAACAAGAAGTCTTGGACAGATGGACAGAGTACTGCTCTGACCTTTACAACCATACACCAAATGGAGACCCATCAGTTCTAGCATGTCCAGAGAACAGAGAAGAAGAAGAAATCCTCCCAATTCTCCGGGAAGAAGTTGAGGCAGCAGTGCAAGCGCTAAAGAAAGGGAAGTCAGCAGGAGTGGACAACATACCCGCGGAACTGCTACAAGCAGGAGGAGAAGCGATGATTGATGCCCTCACCATTATCTGTAACAAGATCTGGCAGAGTGGGGAGTGGCCTATACCATGGACCCAGTCGCTTGTCATCACTCTTCCCAAAAAAGGTAACCTTCAGGAGTGTGAAAATTACCGCACCATCAGCCTCATCAGCCATCCCAGCAAGGTCCTCCTGAAAATAATACTCAACAGGTTGAAACCCCAAGCTGAACAAATCATAGCTGAAGAACAAGCAGGATTCAGGGCAGGGCGAAGTACCACTGAGCAGATTTTCAACCTCAGAATAATCTGTGAGAAATACCTACAGCACCAACAACATCTATATCATGTGTTCATAGACTTCAAGAAGGCGTTTGACCGAGTCTGGCATGCAGCTCTATGGGCAACAATGAAAGTGTACAACATCAGCCCAAAAATTATTGAAGTCATCAAAAGCCTGTATGACAAGGCTACCAGTGCAGTCCTCCACAACAGAGCCATCGGGAATTGGTTCAGAACAACAATCGGTGTGCGTCAAGGATGCCTACTCTCTCCAACACTCTTCAACATCTTCCTAGAGCGCATCATGTCGGATGCTCTTGCAGACCATGAAGGCACAGTCAGCATAGGGGGTAGAGCAATCTCCAATCTTCGTTTTGCAGATGACATTGATGGATTGGCTGGAGAGGAACAAGAACTTGAACAGCTGGTACAGAGGCTTGACACCACCTCCAAAGCCTATGGAATGGAAATAAGTGCAGAGAAGACCAAAATGATGACCAACAACACCAATGGCATCAATACTGACATCAAAGTCCAAGGCCAATCCCTCGACACAGTGCATAGCTTCAAATATTTAGGAGCCATTGTATCAGACAATGGGTCCCGACAGGAAGTCCTCTCCAGGATCGCACAAACAACTGCTGCCCTGACAAGGTTGAAGCCCATTTGGAAAGACAGGACCATCAGTCTACATTCCAAAGTAAGACTGCTGCGCTCCCTTGTCATCTCCATCTTCCTATATGCTTGCGAAGCATGGACCCTCACAGCAGATCTCCAACGAAGAATACAAAGCATGGAGATGAGGTGCTACAGAAGACTTCTGGGCATTTCCTATACCCAACACATCACCAACGACGAAGTCCGACAGACCATCACACAAGCTATTGGACAACATGATGACCTGCTAACAGTGGTGAAGAAACGGAAACTTCGGTGGTATGGCCACGTCACCAGATCATCAGGCCTTGCAAAGACTATTCTGCAAGGCACAGTGCAAGGAGGTAGAAGAAAAGGGAGACCGAAAAAGAGGTGGGAGGACAACATTCGAGAATGGACTGGTTTGACACTGAGCGAAGCCATCAGGGCTGCTGAGGACAGAGAAAGATGGAGTATGCTGGTTAAACGATCATCTGTGGTGCCCCTACGACCTTCGGGTTACGGGACAGGATAGGATAGGATAGGATAGAGAAACACCAACAGCCTACAAACAAACAAAAATCAAAAATATCTACCTACGCTAAGGTGGAGAAAAATCCAGTGTCTGTCTTGATGACTTTTTCCGGTTGACGATTCGATGGCTAGCTTGTCTGGGTCACTTAACATTGAAAATTCACACCGATGGACACATTATTTGTGACCCCAAAAGATGCACTTGCATTGTTTGTTTCGTGGTCAGGCGAAAGAATATTTGTGTACATTTTTAACAAGGTACATAATTATCATGTAGTACTTGAAACTTGAAATTCGGAACTTTGTAAAAAAATTTTTTTATTAGGGATACAGATTTTAGACTAATTAGTAAGTTATATTTTTCAGTCTCTCCCTTCACAAGTTAACGTAGTAAATAACCTTCAACATTTACTTGTAAATCATACTACACCCACGCACACACACATACCATCATCTTCGTCATTATCTTTAAACAATTTTAGACACCCACGCACCACCCCATCCTTTTATAATAATAATAATAATAATAATAATAATAATAATAATAATAATAATATTAATAATAATAATAATAATAATAACAACAAATAAATAAATAAATAAATAAATAAATAAATAAATTAATTAATTAATTAATTAATTAATAATATATATAATTACATAATCGACTGTGTTTTCATATGTTTTTATACATCACTGTTATAATGAATTTGGCAGATGCCTGCATAATTAACAATTGAAAGAAAACAGTGTGTGGCAATGTGTCTCCAGAGGGAGAAAGCCCTATTAAATGAGAGGCACAAGTATATCAACTAACAAGTTAGTATCTCGTATTGCCCCCAGTCGACGTGCGGTGGTCCCGTTGGCCTTGGTTTTTAGCCACAAGCTGAGACGGGGATATCCCAAACCTAAAAATAGAATAGAGAATTCTGGGAAATCTGTTCAAGGGAAGTAACCGTCATGGTCGCCATTTCTCGCGAAGATGTGCTGGCTGAAATGAAACGAAAGTTGGGAGAGGAACTGCATATTTCTGGTAGTGAACAAAGGCAGAAACTTGTCAGCAGTATTATAAGCGATGGATTTATAATGGACGAAGTGCTCCATACCTATGAGGTTGCCTTTGCTCGAGCAAAGAAACTAAAGAAGGATTTGGCCGACGTCATTTCAGAAAAGGATTTCCCTACCCATAATTCCCCTGGGTTTAGGTTGCTGTTTAAAATGTAGACAGAGAGACAACTGTTGTCTGCGAGTTTCATTTGGACGATGATACCTCCCCATATCCCCCTTGATACCTCCCCGTCCCCCCCCCTCCATGATGCCTCATCATACCCCCTTGATACCTCCCCGAACCCACTTGATACCTCCCCATAACCCCTTGATACCTTTCGTACCCCCCCTTGTAACCTACCTGTACCCTCCTTGATACTTCCCCGTTGATCGTTTCGCAGGTATGGATGAAAGGAATCGACCATCACCATACCCCCTTATATATACCCGTATCCCCGTTATGCCTACCCATGCCCCTTTAAACCTACCCGTAGCCCCCTTTTACCTACACGTACCACCTCATCCCGATCCTTGATAATAATAATAATAATAATAATAATAATAATAATAATAATAATAATAATAATAATAATAATAATAAATCCATCGCTTATAATACTGCTGACAAGTTTCTGCCTTTGTTCACTACCAGAAATATGCAGTTCCTCTCCCAACTTTCGTTTCATTTCAGCCAGCACATCTTCGCGAGAAATGGCGACCATGACGGTTACTTCCCTTGAACAGATTTCCCAGAATTCTCTATTCTATTTTTAGGTTTGGGATATCCCCGTCTCAGCTTGTGGCTAAAAACCAAGGCCAACGGGACCACCGCACGTCGACTGGGGGCAATACGAGATACTAACTTGTTAGTTGATATACTTGTGCCTCTCATTTAATAGGGCTTTCTCCCTCTGGAGACACATTGCCACACACTGTTTTCTTTCAATTGTTAATTATGCAGGCATCTGCCAAATTCATTATAACAGTGATGTATAAAAACATATGAAAACACAGTCGATTATGTAATTATATATTAGTACTATTGGTTACTTTGCCAATCTGTTGATAATCACTGAACGCTAAATACTAACCAGCCCACTGCTACACCCGCTTAACCAACACTTAATCGCATTCGGTCATCTCCATTGTGTTCTTAAAGTCAACCGATAATAATAGTAGTATCAGTGTCACCAATGTGGCCAGTTTCATTGAGCAGGACTAATAAAACCTAATAAAACCTACGTAACCAGTGATGATTACAACCACCAGGCGACGATGCGTTGTCACGAAGTCGCTGTAATATTGATACGCTAATTTCCGCCGTTCCGCCTCTACGGCCACGGAGTGATAGTTACGAAACATCAATTATAAACAATACGACCAGGATTTATACAGCGATGCGCACATATCATACGGAGTTTCAGGTCTAGGCGTCAATCACTTTAACCCCTTCAAAGCTGAGATGCCGTTACATTACATGATTATTGCTTTAGGTCCATGGAGCACACAAGACGGATTTGAAGCAAGACGAGGGACAAATCCAAAGGAACCCAGAAACACCAAACAAGTTACTGTTTTATCCACCAATCCAGGTGATTTTAGATTAGAAAATTTTACAGTGCGTCGGAGGTCGATTTCAGAATTGCGCAAAAAGTTATAAAATGGTTAACAGTAGACACGAAGTTTAGGTTCAATGTTCACACATACTGTTACACTCATTCGATGTTGGTGTTTCTCTATCAGTATTTGATTCAGCCCCGATGCTTGAAATCCTGATAGGTGTAACTTAGATTCGTTTATCCACGCAACCCGTCCAAACATCAACAAGTCAGGAGTCGACGTATGAAGTTTTCCACTTTTATTCAGCACACATCAACAACTGCATACAATCGCCTTTTCACTCTCAACTCTTTACTTTCCAACTCACTATCAACAACACACACTTTTTTTGAAACAGTGCGGCACTTATATAGTCTCTTCGTACTCCCGAACAATTTAGAACACGGCAGAATGACGCACTACAACCAATCAAATAAAACTTCGTCATCACTGACTTACGTCATACAACATTCTTGCTATCCAAGAATGTTCTCAAACATCGCGAAACTTCGATCGATAGTAAACAAGCAGATCTAGAGAATTCTCCAATAATATCGACTAACGAAAATTATCAACGTTATACAAAGCTTCTTCTAACAACAATGCAAACTCAAATCAAAGGTAAATACACTCTATTATTGCATGCTTTGCAAAATAAAACGAACAGATCTATCGCGCGCGCTTCACACATAATATCGTGCGCATTTCACACGCACCATCATGCGCGTTTCAACGTAACACATACTAGCTGTGAAAAATTAGAATAACTTCGTGTCCGACCATTCCAAAGGCCGTGTATGCATTAGGCATTGAGTAACTGATTTATCTATTTAATAATTGTTATAGAGCACTTTTTGAGCTCAAGAGCTGCTCAAGGCGCTGGCCAATACAGAATCTCACTCAAACCGCCCGAGGCGCCCACCTGCAGCCTTTGGGCGCCCTGCCTGGCACCCAGATAAAGGAGCACAATCCTGAGCGACCGGGCGAGGGAAAGTAATGGACCTAGAGCGTGCTGGGTGTATTTGTGTAGCCGGCACTCACCCCTGTAGGACATGAGCGTCAGGATCTTTGAAGTCCCTGCACAGATTAGACCTCGGTTTTACTCTCGTTTTCTTTTGTTTTAATTCGTTTGTTGTTACAATGCAGACGGTCAACGGGCTTCGATCGCTGCCTGTATGGTCTGCAATGTTATAGCTTTTCGTTCGTTGTTGGCGGCTGCGTACTGTGAGCCAACTGCTCTCATGTACAATACCTATTAAGGCGCTCATACTTAGAGTGACAGGCCTGTAACACAAAACTACCAGCGTTTGTCGAAGGACTGTGTATGGCTGAATTTATGCGAATGGTTCTGGGTCTGTGGTATGAGGTGACGCGTAATGACTGTAGGCCCTTTTCTAGACCCTCGAATTGTGACGCCATCCAGTCACTGAATGTATTTTTAAGCTGCGTACACGCTAGTTTGACAGCTCTCACCTCAGTAGTGTGTCAGAGTTTGATCACACACACATACACACGCACACACACACACAAACGCACGCACGCACAACCCAGCGAAGATTTGTACAGTACAACTGGGCTATGGTTGTTCCTGTTCTATAATATCCCGTAACTCGAAAGTCGTTGGGGCACCACCAGTGATCTTTTAACCAGCGTACTCCATCTCTCTGTCCTCAGCATGAGCAGCCCACAGTGTCAAACCATTCCATTCTCGAATGTTGTCTTTCCACCATTTTTCTATCTCTCTCTTTTTCTGCCTCCTTGTACCGTGCCTTGCCGGATGGTCTATGCAAGGCCTGATGCTCTTGTGACGTGGCCTTACCCATATTCATAATATTAGGATTTTAATTGGGGTGCTGTTTCACAAATCGCAGAACCAGCATTTAAGCACGTTGTAAGTGCTACTGGCATGGTCGGCATTGAAAGGGTTAAGGCCTGGAGTGTACACAGTATTATATCACCCAAATAAATACGATTCAAGGCGCATGATTAGCGACGTGAGACACGCATTACAGGTTGAGTTATCGTTTAATTCATGTTTAAATCGCACTGAGCATGCATGCTGTGCATCCAGTATTATGCGTCCTGTCTTTTTATTGAATATTGGTGGCTTATAAGATTCCGAGCGTTATAATTATCATTGAGGATATATGCATGGTAGACTTTTGATTATGATGGTCTGTTGCACTTTCTCTCTTATCTCTAGCAAAGTTGATAGTTTTCATACTGAAAACGACGAGCATTTAAACTGAAGAACTCTCTCTCTCTCTCTCTCTCTCTCTCTCTCTCTCTCTCTCTCTCTCTCTCTCTCTCTCTCTCTTTCTCTCTCTCTCTCTCTCTCTCTCTCTCTCTCTCTCTCTCTCTCTCTCTCTCTCTCTCTCTCTCTCATTTTTTCTAATAATAATATGACAAGAATTGCATGTTTCATTGATGATGATGATGATGACGATGATTATGATGTGAGTAGTTAGTAGTATAGTAGTACACTCACTCCTAACTCTTCTGAGAGAGAGATAGAGAGAGAGTGTGTGTGTGTGTGTATGTGTGTGTGTGTGTGAGAGAGAGAGAGAGAGAGAGAGAGAGAGAGAGAGAGAGAGAGAGAGAGAGTTTATACTTTCAGTTTCGTAGTTTATGGTATATCACAGAGCGAATAAATGTTGAAAATAAAACACACTGACGAATTTCGAATGATACATTTACAATTGTGTAGCATGCAATAATAACATAATTATTGTTTTCATGATTAATGACGTCCACTAAATGACTTAATGACTTACTATCATAGCGAAAGTTTGGGCTGAAAACCAAACATGGGCTCAAAAGCTTACTGTAAGCTTGCAAGACGGCTTTTTTGTGCCATGGACTGAAATACCAAAGGCTTACTGTAGACTTGCAGCTCGCACTCAAAGTATTTGAGACAATTCTCGGGCGGGAAGTAGCTGGTATAAAACCGCATACAGCATACTACAATTATAGCGTGGATAGTAAAACAACACTTTAGTTCACTCAGTTGGTTAGTTACCTAGGCGACTGGGTAATCCAAGGTGCAAAGTCGTATTTTAGTCCTGTACCTCTGTATTGAGTAACGAGAGACTCGTCTTGTCTTCACAAAACTACTGAATGCCTGCTTTGGAGACATCACCTTGAGCAGCTCGTTGAGTTCAAAAGCACGATTCGGAAGAACAATATCTGTTGCTGTGACTACAGGCTACTTATTACTGCACGACGCTTTTCCGGCGGCATAGGTCCAGAAAGTTCTTGTGAGTTTCTTCCAGCCAGCGCTACTTTGGACCATCGCCTAAAGAGTGAGCATACCACACAGAATTGTCCCAGGCCTGTAGCGCCACGTGCGTTGGCGGCTTTAGAGGCAGGAAGCTCGATAGCTCGTTCCCACAGCCCTCGGCAGATCGTTGGGGAAGAGAAAGGTCTTTATTTGTCCGTTTAGCCTGAACGTAATGGGGGTTCAAGCATGGCGGGGGGTAATTGCTTTGGTCAACAAGAGACTGTAGGCCCAAGACTGGTTGTCGGCATCTGACTAAACGAGGTTAAACCGAGAACACTGTTGTGCACACACGATGCCAGAACGTGTCGGTCTGCATATCCTGAAACAGTATAGTGATATTGAAGCATAGGTCTTATAGTATGAAGTGCTTGACACTCGGTATAGATCTAGTGCACTTCATCAACGGGGAGCGCTTGGCTTGTCTGACTGACAGAGGATATAAAAGAGAGAGGAGCACTCTTTGCGTCAGACTGCTTGTGTTTTCATTGGCCATCGGGTAGGGACCACGTGATATAACAATAGAGTGCAAATTCATTGCAGCCCTGTGGCCCTAGTTGCCTTTGAAGCTGCCGGAGTTGACACTGTTTTGTTTACTCTGCGCACCTCCCTCCTGCACTCCACACTGAGTTCCATATTTTCATTAATATGAGGTAGCAGAATTTGTGCGTCAATTATTCATTGGGTAAAAGCCATTTCTTATTCAGAGTGTCCAGCAGCTTGTTCCGGCGCCTCACCTGCCCTTTTTTTGTTCGGATATGCACACAGTGACACTTCCATAATCACGGTGTACGCACCAACGCAGTGAACGAGAGCATTGGTACGACAAATGATGCCGCTTGCTTCCTACTAGCCTTGCTCTGCAAATAGTTCTGGTCGGTATGTACTGTACGTCTTTTGATGACGGCCTTACGTGTTATAGACCTAGCACACAGCCTTGACATAGTTACGTGTTATAGACCTAGCACACAGCCTTGACACAGTTACGTGTTATAAACATAGCACACAGCCTTGACACAGTTACGTGTTAGAGAAACAGCACACAGTCTTGACACAGTTACGTGTTATAAACACAGCACACAGTCTTGACACAGTTACGTGTTATAGGTGCAGCACACAGTCTTGATGACTCTAGTTTCGTGTTATAGACACAGCACACAGTCTTGACACAGTTACGTATTAAAGACAGCACAGTCTTGTCACTGTTACGTGTTATAGACACAGCATAGCCTGGTCACTATTACGCGTTACTAGAGATACAGCGCATTTTTGTCACTGTTACGTGCACGGTGTTATAGACACAACACAGTCTTGTCACTTTTACGTGTTGTAGACACAGCACACTGTCTTGCTACTGTTACGTGTTATACACACAGCACACAGTCATGCCACTGTTAGCTTAGGGTGGGAATTCGGTTATGGCACAGGACGAAGTTTTAATTGAAAACATTTACAACAACAACAATAACAAAACAGAGCCGCTGCGTTCCAAATGTATTGAGTGTCAAATTTGAACTCGATACATTAGCCAGAGCTAGATTCCACTCAGAAAAAAATGTATTCGTCTATTATTCACTTTGGTATTTTGCCTTTTAAGTAGCGCTTTCGTCAGGTGAGCTATTGACACCCGTCCCTAGCCTTATTAATATATACGTTATTGTGTAAAGTTAAAGAGTGTTGGCGCGTAGAAATAGATGCTTTGACGGATCAATGAAAAATCGGACTCGCTTCATGAAAATAGTTTTCAATATTTATGTTGTAACCGACTTGTCTTTCACCTAGGATTAAACGCTTGCCAAATGGCTTTTGGCCAAATCGTACTGAAGTAGTGAAAACCATTCAACTGTAGTAATTTAAATAACTAAGGTTAAATTCCCTTTTGTAGAACGCATAGCATTGCCAAACTGTAAACGTAAAATTACTATTTTTAAATATGAATGTTGTTTGGAGCGTAGAGCATATCGATAGTTGTGATTTACATGTTGCGTTGAAAAAGATTTAGTGTGTAGTCCTAGATCTCTTGGTTTGAATGCTATCACTATTAGCACGTACACACACACACATACACACACACACACACGCGCACTAACACACAGACTTCTGCAGCATGTCAGAAGTCCAGTGGAACCCTGGACAGGAAAAAACCCGGTGTTTTCTCTCTGCCCCTCTTTCTGTCTGTCTCTCTCTGTCTGTCTGTCTCTCTCTCTCACCCACTCACTCTCTCTCATTCACTCTCTCTCTTCCCACCTCCCCCCTTCCCCCTCCCCCACCCTTTCGCTCTTCCTGTATCCACTCACGCCACAACCAGCCCCTGTATAACCACCCTCGTTGTTTGTTTCTCTCTGTCGAACTAGATTTCCCTTCCCCATTGTTGTTCTTTTTGCTTTTCTTTTTGTTCTTATTTTTTATTTGTTTTTTTCCCTTCTTATTCTTCTAGTAGCAGTAGTAGTAGTAGTAGTAGTAGTAGTAGTAGTAGTAGTAGTAGTAGTAGTAGTTCTTATTCTAGTAGTAGTAGTAGTAGTAGTAGTAGTAGTAGTAGTAGTAGTTCTTATTCTAGTAGTAGTAGTAGTTCTTATTCTAGTAGTAGTAGTAGTAGTAGTAGTAGTAGTAGTAGTAGTAGTAGTTCTTATTCTAGTAGTAGTAGTAGTAGTAGTAGTAGTAGTAGTAGTAGTAGTAGTAGTAGTAGTAGTAGTAGTAGTAGTAGTTGTTGTTGTTGGTCTTCTTCTTCTTCTTCTTCTTCTTCTTCTTCTTCTTCTTCTTCTTGTCCTCGATCTCCTTCTTTGCCCCCAACTCCGACTTTCCACGTAGAAGTGTCTGTAATCTTTAATGTCCACCTTTCTTTTGTATTGGCAGGAAAGGGGACGACTGGCCGTTATGAGCAGTGGAATTTAAAAAAAAAGGCCCATAAACGGGCAATAGGCGCTAGTAAAACGCGCCCTTCCACTTGACTTGCGTCTACAGTTGAAAAAAAAAAAAAAAAAGAGTGATCAGAATCCAACTAATTCTTTGGCTACATCTCATTTCCCCCACAGCTCCACTTCCCATTCCCCTCTCCCCTTCACTGCAAGACCTTCTACTATAGTAGCACTTAGCGGTCTGTCTCTCTGCGCCTGTCTGTCTCTGTCTCTTTCTGCATGTGTCTCTCAGCCTATCTATTGTTGTATGTCTCTCTGTCTCTGTATGTCTGTAGGTCTCTGACTCTATCTCCCCCTCCCCCCCATCTCTCTCTATCTCTCTTTAAGCAGCCTCTCCGTCCCATCGGAGTCACGTTGGGAGGGGAGGGGAGGGGGGGAATTAGTAGTTGGCAAGAGAGAGAGAGAGAGAGAGAGAGAGAGAGAGAGAGAGAGAGAGAGAGAGAGAGAGAGAGAGAGGACGGAGAAAAAGAAGAAGAAGAAGAAGAAGAAGAAGAAGAAGAAGAAGAGGAGGTAAAGTTTCAGTTTGTTAATGCAAATTTGAATATCACGCACCACTAGCCTTTTCTTCTTCTTTTTTTCAACTGGATGATTTGACGTCAATGGAACCATCCACAATACTCAATAAAAAATAACTGAAATAAAATGACACAGACATAACATACAATACATGTAAAACTGTACCAACAAAACAAAACCTGGTATCAAGTTGTCACAATAACGCCGACCGCACACATTATTTTGAGAAAAAACAACAACTTAACGCTAACAGATTTTAAAAAAAAAAGACCCGCATAGACATCATTTTAAATCCACGTCGAGGACAAGACATGGTTTTCTGATGCCCCTCTCCCGTAAAAGAGCATCCATTGCAGGACATCAGGAACTCTTTTTCTTGTTGGCTTGGGGAGGAGGAATTTGAGTGCCTTGGCGGAAGATGATTTACTGGCGGTGACGAGTGACGGGATAATCATTGAAGGAAGATTACTCTGTCGTGCTGTGCTGTGCGTCCTTTTTCTTTTATGGCCAATCTTTTCCTCTTTAACGAAGATGCCGAGGAGGAGGAGGAAGAACGCGATTAAGAAGGCGAAGATCTCCAGAAGAAGAAAGAGGAAGTGAAGGTAGTGGAACACGAGCACAAAGGATAAAGTTAGAAGAAGAGGAAGAAAAGAAAGCTTAGATGAAAGAAACGAGGAGCGAAAAGGATTGGAAAAGAAGCGTAAAGAGGATGAGGAATAAGAAAAAAGAGGAGGATAACAATACGAAAAACAAACGAACAGAGCATAGAGGGGGAGTAGGAGAAAGTGAGGAAAAAGGAGAAGAAGAATAAGGCTACAGCAACAAATGGAAGGATGGTAAGTTTAGTTTGTCATACGATGTTTTGTGGTGCCCCCTTTTTTCTCCCTGGCTTTTGCTTTAAAAATATTGAAAGGTAGGAGGATTAGAAGGAGAAGGCGGAAGAGGAAATAGTATCGTCCATGAAAACGGCAGTGATGAAATTTGTGCCAGTAGGTCGCTATCAATTGACTAATCATTTTTTGGATGGTGGGAAGGTGTGACAGTGGGTCTATTGTTGCTGGGCTCTGCACAATGGAATGCTATTACCCACTCGTCTATCGTCTGCGGAGATCGGCTAGTGTAATCACCCTATGACTAATCTTAATACATGTATAAGTTTAGCTCGGTCTGTGTGCGGATAGGGTTATAGAGATAGGGAGAAAATGGTAAAAGATTCACTGGCACACTAGCGCCCACACGGCTATGAAACATAGTTAGTCCAGCCACTTGTTAACAGTAAATATCACACATTTATTTCCTCTACTCTATACATAATTCTCTAAACACTCTATTAACTTAATTGTCCAAATTCACTTGGGAATAGTTCGTTCCTTGATGGGTCTATGCTGCTACTGTTCTTGATATTTGCTACTGTCTCATCATTGGGCTATTTGTTCTGGTTGGCCTAAGGTTTGTTTTCAGGAGGGTGGACTACCGCACAGTCCTTTAGGTCAGTGTTAGTGCAATTCTTCTTGCACTTAGTTGATGTGTTGAGGTGTAGTGATGGTGTCTCCTCCTTGGTTGTTGCCTATTGGGCTATCGTAGCTCAGTGCTAGATGCTTCACGGCAAGCCGAATGTCAGTGTTGACTCTTAGTGGTCTATCCCTGCCTCGGACCAACTAGCCTGCTCGTCTGCAAAACATTAGACGAGTTTCTGCAACGCCTTGTATACAAAGGTTGTGCAGAGCGTCTCACTTATGGCAGAAACAGCCCTCAGTTGAGATCCCATCCACTTATACAAACTAGGGACGAATACTCTTCTATGTCCGTGGTCCACTGGGATCTCCAACATACAGTAATTCCTATACATATACATATCATGGCTAAACTAAACACATGGAGAAGTAATTAACAATATACGTATTCTCCGGTACAGCCACTGGTCTGCAATAATACACATAGGAGAAACAACAGTTGGACAGTACAGGCTACCTCATGGTGCCGAAACCGTTCGCGTGTCTGCCACGTGGTCACTCTAAGTTTTACAAACATTCACAATGATAAAACATGGCAAGACTTCACAAACATAATCCAACAATAATATCAATAATTCGCGATGAAACAAAAGCTCGATCATTTACCTTTTTGACAATGCCAGGCTGTGGCTATACTGCGATGAATGATTTTCACCCGTCACCTGCTTTAGTCTTTCTGAGAGAGATTTTTCCACGTGTCCGTCTCGGGTGAGCGTTAGACAAAGAATGACTACCTAGCCTTTTGGTCAACCAAAGCCCGCGAAAATCTCGTGAGATCTGAGCGCAGTCTTTCGGGGGGTGGTGGCTATACGTCAGCGGGATGAGGTCACTGTCTACATGCGCGAGCGTTAGCTTACACATGCTTAGCACACAACTGACCTGTGTCGTCTACTAGGCAGCGACTTTACGTTACCCAGCCCAAAGCAGGCTGAACTAGTTAAGGCGGGAAGCCTTTGTGCAGGGTCTAAATAGCCTTTTGTGACAGCATGACTGGGAAGGGGAGTGGGGATGGACAGAAGAAAAAAACTTGACCAATTGTGTCAGGAAGAAAGAAGGGAACGAACAAGAATATTGACACTAATGATAAAGGAGGAAAAGAGGAAATAGCAGTAGTCCATATTTCATTTTAATTATCAATGGGCTGTTTTTCCCAAGCTCACGCTAAAGCACTTAGGGATTGTAAGGATCAAGTCGTGAAACACTTTAAGCCCAGTCAGTAAACTCGCTTAAATGCTGGTCTTACTATTTCCCTCTAACGCTAAAAACGTGCTGATTAATTAAAACGAACAATGGTTCGTAAGTCGTCATTAAGCGTGTTTACAAATGGAAAACGACGTTGAATGTTTTATAATTAACTTGCAGAAATAAAAGACAAACAGTTAATGCACATTTACATAAAAGGATGTCTTCCACGACCAGCTGACCGACAAAAGGATTTATTGTTTGTTGGGTGGCGTGGTGGGGGAGGAGAAAGAGAGGGAGGGAGAGAGAGAAGTAACATATGTCCTTATTCTTAAAATAAAAGTAAGTGTTTGTGTATGTGTGTGGGTGTGGGTGTGTGTGTGAGTGTGTATGTGAAATTAAACTGCTATTGTTTCAGCATATACAATAAATTGTATTTTTAAAAATCAATTAGCCTGAAACGACGATCCCAAATTTGTAATGATTACATTTCGGTAATAAAAGAAAACAAATATTATGAACTGGTGATACAAGGTAAGTACTGACTTTCAGCTCAGTTTAGTAAATGGCAGCCAGTCATAACTGTACAAACTTTGACAATGCACAATGTGGGCAACCGTGAGAGTGTACAACATCAGCCCTAACATTATTAAAGTCACCAAAAGCCTGTATGACAAGGCTACCAGTGCAGTCCTCCACAACAGCGCCATCGGGAACTAGTTCAAAACAACAATCGGTGTGCGTCAAGGATGTCTACTCTCTCCAACACTCTTCGACATCTTCCTAGAGCGCATCATGTCAGATGTCCTTGCAGATCACGAAGGCACAGTCAGCATTGGGGATAGAGCAATCTCCAACCTCCGTTTTGCGGATGACATTGATGGATTGGCTGGAGAGGAACAAGAACTTGAACAGCTGGTACAGAGGCTCGACACAACCACCTCCAGAGCCTACATAATTAAAATAAGTGCAGAGAAGACCAAAATGATGACCAACAACACCAATGTCATCAACATGGATCTCAAAGTCCAAGGCCAATTACTCAACACATTGCATAGCTTCAAATATTTAGGAGCCATTGAATCAGACAATGGGTCCAGACAGGATGTCCTCTCCAGGATCGCATAAAGAACTGCTGCCCTGACAAGTTTGAAGCCCATTCTACATTCCAAGGTAAGGCTGCTGCGCTCCCTTGTCATCTCCATCTTCCTATACGTTTGCGAAACATATACCCTTACACCAGACCTACAACGAAGAATACAAAGCATGGAGATGAGGTGCTACAGAAGACGTCTGGGCATTTCCTATAATACCCAGCACATCACCAACAACGAAGTCCGACAGACTATTACACAAGCCTTTGGACAACACGATGACATGCTCACAGTGGTGAAGAAACGGAAACACCGATGGTATGGCCGCGTCACCAGAATATCAGGCCTTGCAAAGACCATCCTGCAAGGCACAGCGCAAGGAGGCAGAAGAAGAGGGAGACAGAAAAAGACGTGGGAGGACAACATTCGAGAATGGATTGGCTTGACACTGAGGGAAGCCATGAGGGTTGCTGAGGACAGAGAAAGATGGAGTACGCTGGTTAAACGATCATCTGTGGTGCCCCAACGACCTTCGAGTTACGAGATAGGATAGAATAGGACAATGCACACTTTTACAATTGATCGTAATTACTGTTGAAAGGAACCAGAAAATACCACAGGAGCCATTATTACTGCGGCGCTTACTGCTGTTTGTCTCTGGATGTTGATTTTTATCTAAACGTACAGAAATGTATTTACGTCAAAACTGAGGAATCCATTGAATTTTTTAAAATGAGCATGGGAGAAATGTTGTTTTTTTAGATTTTGAGCAAAACGTCTTTAGCAGCAAAATAACAATTGCCCTGGCCTTGACCTTTTGGGGGTATAGCAAATACGATGGCACGTGAGTCAGGCCACTAGCCTATGTAATGTTCCTATGAGGTTTGATCAAACTCCGTTCAGTTGTTAAGGTTCTTGAGATACGACGTCCAACGTATCGACGGACCGACCGAGCGATTGATCGACCGACATTGAGTTGGGTTTAACTGCCGACTATTTCACAAAGGAAGAAGAAGTGAGGAGGGAGAAGGTAAAGCCAAATGGCGATGGCGGTATGCGGTTGCCATAATGCACATGACCAAGAAGAAGAAAAAGAAGTCAATAATAAAAGATTAAAAGGAACAGTGCAATTTGTCTTGGATTAGTCTTTTGCATTTTTCCAACCGTAGCACATTATCCCTGCCATTCCACACAAACAAAAACAGCAACAAAACGACAACACCAACAACAAATGTTGGCTTTATTTTTTTTATTTTAGCTTCTTCCTTTTTCTCCTTCACGTCCTGTTCCTCGTTCTAATGTTCTTATTATCATCCTATGAAATTCTCAGGTTGGTGCCGTGAGAAAAGTGGAGAGGGAACGGATGTCTGGAAATTTGAGCTATATTACATCAACAGCTAAATACAAATCGTCACACAACTATTGCACGCATGCATACGGCTCCTTCCAACAATTCATTTGATGCCAGTCCTAAGCGTAGAGAAAAAAAGTAATGACTGGCTGCTTGCAAAAACAAACAAACAAACAAACAAAACTCTTTACAGTTTGTTGCATATTGATGTTGGTGTGAGGTTAGTTGCCAGTATTGTCATAATACCATCAATGAATGATTTGTTACTTATTGTAAGATGCGTTGTTGTTTTGGTGGTAAATGAGTAGGACACCTTTGCGAGTTTCTGTGCCATTATATTAAACGTTGAAAGAATTGGAGGGGGGAGGTGAGTGTGGGAGGGGAAGGAGTCAATTAGAAGAATATATGAAACTAAACTTCCGTTTACGAAAGACCACAACATCTCAATAAGCAAACATAAAACCTATCTTGCATTTAATAAAATATTTATATTGATAAGCGACAAGAATACATTAATACACGCACGCGCGCGCACACACCCACACTCTCTCTCTCTCTTCTATTTTGTATCTATATAAACGATCGCCACCTCCAAATATCAGATAATAATGTAATCTGTAGTCTGTTTGCAGATTACAGTACATTACATTGTTCTGAAAAAGACATTGCGTCCATACAAACATCTTTACAAAATGGTTTAAATGTAATAAACTGGTGTCTAACAAATCAAATGGTTTTTCATCCTAAAAAACCCCAGAGTGCATGATAATCACAAGACAAAACATCCATTGCAGTCTTTAACACTAAATATTACAATAGACAAAACTTGTTTGAACCAAGTCAGAGACCATCGTGTACTTGAAATTAAGGTTGATTCGGAATTAAATTGAGACAAACACATTAATTATTTATGTAAACGTCTTCGCTGAAACACGTTTTTGCTTTTAAAACTACGATTATTTGTTCCTGAATACGCTAGGAAATCTTTGTTCCATGCACACTGTTTTTTGCATATTAATTATACTTCCACTGCGAAGAGTGCTGCTAGTCGTTATCAAATACAAAAAAAATTAATTAATTGCATGGAAGGGCAATTAAATTAGTTTCTAACTACACAGCTATTTCAACAGTTTAAACATTTACGAAATTAAACCTTTTTTCGACTAACTAAACAATTTCAATATAACTCGACCATGCTTAATTATGTTTAAAGTTAACAACGGTATTGCATCAAACTATCTAAACCGATTTTTAACTAAACAAATATATACCACTCCAAACTGATATCCTACCTAAAGCAAGACTTAATCTATTATACAAGTCTAGTTTTGACTCCAGAGCACCGTCTTTATGGAATACACGTCCTCTACTCATTAAACAAAACAAAACATTCAAATCATTTAAAACAATGCTTTTCAAGCATATTTTAAATTCATAATTTGAGTTTTTCTCAACAGTTTTGTCATCACATGGTGTTTATTTCCCTTAAACTAAGTATTATCATGTTCAGATGACGTTTAAATATGTTAAAGTTTGGTTTTTTTTACTTTTATATATGTAACACGTGGCAGGTTTAAATGATTGTAGAAATGTATTGTGTTTGCATGTTTTAATGAAACAAGGACTAACTGTAAGAATAAGCCTTAGACTTAACATTTTTATCGTTGTCACATGTTGTCATGTAATAAACGTTTTAACCTCTTTAAAGGTATGCCTTCTCGCGAATGTGTGTGTGTGTGTGTGTGTGTGAGTGCGCGCGGGGGCGTGTAGGTGTGTTTGTGTGGATGAGTGACAGGCCATTGCTAGGGTTATGGTATTTAGCCTGCACTGCAGATTCCGTCTTACCAATGAACCCATTCCGCCAAAGAAAATACCATTCTGGTTTCTGTGACAAAAGAAAAAAAAAGATTACAGTCAAAGAAAAAAGTTTGAAATAAAAATGTTATTGATATTAATACGATATAAAAATAATAGTTATAACAACATTAACAGAAAAGAAAGTAAAACAATGTGCAACCACAATATACTTGATCTATGTCAAGGCCACATCACTCAGTGTTCACCTTGTAGTACGAAATAGTAGACCGACGAACAATTAAAGGTGGTGGTTTGTTTTTCCTTTTTTTTTCTCCAGTCATTCATCCAGGGTTTTAAAGGTCAGTTTACCGACGCAGTGTTGGCAATTTCGAACTGTTTACTATGTAGAATGAATTGAAAATTTGTTTATAGTGTGAGGGAGTGGCGCACTATGAAGAATGAATTG
This sequence comes from Oncomelania hupensis, assembly GCA_036898135.1. Classification (NCBI taxonomy): domain Eukaryota; kingdom Metazoa; phylum Mollusca; class Gastropoda; order Littorinimorpha; family Pomatiopsidae; genus Oncomelania; species Oncomelania hupensis. Next base: position 5,792,181 of record CM072518.1, on the reverse strand, counting down.
ATAATTTGTTTATAGTGTGAGGGTGTGGCGCACTATGAAGAATGAATTGATAATTTGTTTATAGTGTGACGGAGTGGCGCAGTGGTGAAGAGCTTGGGCACACGCTAACAATGTTTGGAGTTAAGCAACTTGGGGAAAGGTTTTAATACTTAGATGGGTGACATTGTTTGGAAGGGAACCACCAATTTGAAACAAGCGCACCATTCTCCCCAGCTTAGAACCCGCTAAGATAAAACCGTGAGGGAGAGGAGGTAGGCATCGTCCTCATTAATCTGGCCTAGAGGAAAAGGAGGCCTCCCGCCCAACGGCCGAAAGGTAGCAGACACCTTTACCTTTTTATATAGTGTGATGACCTGCTTATAGAGCTGTTCAAGGTTGTTACTATGGGAACTATCAGCCGTTCCATCTCCATCTCCCGTAGTATTATTAAGAAAGTCAGCCATTTGTAATAAAGATAGATCAAGGTGAACTTAGGGACATGTGGAATAGCGCGTACCACACATCCCATTCCAGCCCCACCTCTCTCTCTCTCTCTTTCTCTCTTCATACACACACATGCACCCACGCACGCGCACGCACCTATCATATCCTATCCCACGCACACGATTATTGAAGCGTACCCGAACGCACTCAAAAGTGAGAAATGTAGACGACGTCGCTGGTGTATGCGATACCAGGGTGCATTGATAGAGTGTCTGGGACAGCCTGGCAAGTCCTTTTGAAGGGCGGAAGGACGAGCGTGAGGCGTAATTACGTTTCATTCACGTCACTTCCTGCATTCAATGCACCACCGGAACCGCAGGGAGTTGTGGGTAGCAGGGGTTTGAGGGCAGGGGCAGGGCGGACCTTTTTGAAGACTACAGAAGACTATGGAAGACACGTGATAAAAGGGTCTGCGTGAAGAACACCACATAGGGTAACAGACTACACCTAGCAGCAAATGAGAACAAGCGTAGAGTTCATGGAAGACCATACGCCAGCAACCTATTGTCTGTCCGTCTCTCTCTCTCCTTCCCCTCCTTCTTACCTCTGTGAGAGACGTATGCGTAGTGGGGCGAGGGACGACAGTTCTTTGATCAGGAAGGGTGGAAGTCTGTTGGTTGTGAGTGCCTGGGGAGACAGGGGATAGGCTCACGCTGACACAGTGACACTACCGTCACTGACTGCACTAAAGGCTGAAAGCAAAATAATTGTTTAAAAGCAAAGGTCAACGCCGCACGTAATTGAACAAAGGGGCAGGAGAATTGGGGAGTGGGAGAGAGCATAGGTGGGGTGGGGAGTTGGAGAGGAAGGGGGAAGGTTGGGTTTGCACAACCAGAGGTAGGGTGGGGGAGGGTGGGGAGAAGGGGGGCTGGGATAAATGTTAGTTGAAAAAAGCCTGAAAGTTGCGGCTATACATAATAAATGGAACGGCCAACACTCGGGATAACAAAAACAAGGGTTAGAGAGGCAGGATGTATTTCCGGCAGCATGCTACTGGTGGATAATTAAGTAAAGACTCCGAATTTGTGTATCCACCGCACTCAACATCTGTAGTTATATTTATATTGATGGTGTGGAATACGCCAAATTTAAATCTCGCATGCTTTGTAATCATGCAGCTTTTATCCCCCATTTCTAGTTGCGTGGTGTGCAGGCTGACTATACAAGGAAACGTCACCTTGCTTAGTTAACACTTTATACCTTCGTTGCTATCTCAGAATATAGACCAGCCAAGTTCATAATTCTTACCTTATTATCTTTAAAAATATTCCGCATATCCGGTTGATTTTGAACAATAAAACGTCGTTGTTTGCGATTTGTATACTATTATTGCTGTAGGATTGTACCCTTTTACTCTTTCAGATGCAAGTAAAAATCGAGGTCTAGACTGTACACACACATATTCCTTCGCACGGACATTTGAAGATCCCGACATCATGTCCTACCTAGACCTTGACTTCCAGCTACACAAGTACACTCAGCAAGCATGAGGTCCATTCTCATCCTACCCGGCCGTCCAGGATTTTGACCAGTTAATTGTCTGGGGCGTCAAGGCAGCACATGAGTGCATCTGGCCACTGGAATTGCTAGTTCCTGTATCGCTCAAGGAAGCACACGAGTGCATCTGGCCACTGAAATTGCTAGTTCCTGTAACGCTCTAGGCAGCACACGAGTGCATCTGGCCACTGAAATTGCTAGTTCCTGTATCGCTCAAGGCAGCACATGAGTGCATCTGGCCACTGAAATTGCTAGTTCCTGTATCGCTCAAGGCAGCACATGAGTGCATCTGGCCACTGGATTTGCTAGTTCCTGTATCGCTCATGGCAGCACTCGAGTGCACCTGGCCACTGGAATTGCTAGTTCCTGTATCGCTCATGGCAGCACATGAGTGCATCTGGCCACTGGAATTGCTAGTTCCTGTATCGCTCAAGGCAGCACACGAGTGCATCTGGCCACTGGAATTGCTAGTTCCTGTAACGCTCAAGGAAGCACACGAGTGCATCTGGCCACTGGAATTGCTAGTTCCTGTATCGCTCAGCGCCTTCAGCATATACAATGAATAAACAAATATAAATAAATAAATAAATAAATAAATAAATAAATAAATAAATAAATAAAAGAATTGACCGTTGTCCATGGCAAAAGTTAATTAATTACCCATATCCTAATGTCCTATTTTCTATACATGTGTGTTGTCGCGTTATTTGTATACAATAACACTTTTTATCTCAGTTCACAATGTCGAAATGAGTGAATATAATTTCATATAAATTCATATACTACTAGATTGCGATATTAACGTTAGCTTAGATCACAAATTGTTGTCATTAATTATCCGTACCTTAATGTCTACATAACAATCCGCTCATTTATATCCGGTCGTATTAAAAAAAAAAGTAACACGTCATTTATTTGATTAACATAGGAATACACCTTAAAACCTTTACTGTTATCCAGGGCAAAGTTAATCAGTTAATATATGTAAAACCTGTAAAATTAATATTCCACATATCTTGTGATGTTTAAACAATAACACGGCAAATCGTTTGATCACGGTACTACAAGAGATCAAAACAGTCATTGCAATGGGCCCACAATGTATTAATTCTATAATTTATTGATCGGCAAATTGTACAATTTCCTAATTAACTCTTATCAATACCACATTTCACCACAGGAGATAACACGCTCTTTGAATCAACATATAATCAAATATCAAGTATCATAACATCGTTAAGGGCAATCGCATTGCTGATCATACCCTAATGACAGACGACATTTACTATTCAGTCTGTACTAGTACTATCCTATCAAAGGTCGTCTGGGCACCACAGATGATCGTTTAACCAGCGTACTTCATCTTTCTCTGTTCTCAGCAACCCTCACTAGTACTATCATCGTCTTTTTAACAATCGAAAAAACCCAGGGTTGTGGTCTTGATTTTATGGTCCTGATTCGGCTCTTTGCAGTCCGGTGGACCCTGTAAGCAATGAATAGCTAACAAATTACAATCATCACGATCTTGTAATAGTTAGTTGCAATTAGTGTAGGTTCAGATTAGTAGGCGCCATTGATGGGTCCTTTTTTCCCCTTGTCCTGCGTGACGCTGCACTGTTGCAGTCGCGTTTCCGCCAGTGAATCGATTTGAATTTCACCTGCGTAGATAAAAATTATGTTTCGTAAAGAAAGTAACTTTAAATATCTTCTGTTAACGAGCGTTGTGAATGTGACTATGCTGTTGTTGTTGTTGTAACGTTTAAGTGTTAATACAAGGATACAGCTTTTTAGGAATGCAGTACCGTTTCTCTCGCTGTGCAGAATGATTTACAGAATTGTTAACAGTGAGAAAAAGATCAGGTTTGGAGAGAAAGAGAAAGAACCCTTTAATAGGATAATAGCATTCGGCCTGTCCTATGGACCTGCCTTAATAACCATTAAGAGCACAAGGAGTAACAAAATGAATTTGAAACTAACAGATAAACCTTAGTTATGGTCAGAAAGAACTAAGATTTTATTAATGCACTTAAATACGCATACTACTCCCTTATTTCCACCACCCTCCCTCGACACTCCTTTCTCCCCCTCCCACCACCCAAAACACCCAAAACAACACACATAAACACGCGCGCGTGCAAATTCACACATTCTCAAAAACTTCAATTGTCTCGGGGAGGAAAAAACAAAAGGTATATAATCTTAAATATTAGGAGCAGTGGAGAGCAAAAATTTGTGGATTCTAGTTTTAAACGATGTTAATAATTTACTATCCTTGACCTCTTGGGGTAGAGAATTCCACAGGTGTGGACCAGAATATGACAAGAGATGTTTTAAATATGTCTAAGCGTGGTTGTGGAAATGTTAAATTGTGTTTGAAAGATGAATAACGAGATGATGATTTGCTGAAAAGTTCTCTTAAATAAGCAGGAGCTTTATCGTTCAGTATTTTGAACATTAAAACGGCTTTATTGTAGTTTATGTGTTTGTTAAGAGGGAGCATGTCAGCTATTTTAAAGTTTTAATCGGTTGTGATGAAAGTGTTGGGAATAACTAGTTTTGCAGGTATGGGATGAATAGAATTAATCTTTTACAAGGCATTACTGCAGCCGTTCCATATTGTTGAAGCATAATCAATGTGAGGTTTGATCTGAGCATTATAAAAATTTTTTTTTTACCATCTGCCGTTATGATAGATTGAAGCTTAGACAGCCTAAAAACTTTTGTTCAGAGAGACTTTCAATATGTGAATGCCAACTGATTTTGTTGTCTAGGATTACGCCTACAAGTTTATGACTTTCATCCTGTTCGATATTTTTTCCATTCACGACTAAATCAAAAGAAAGCGGAGCGTGAAGAAGCAGAAGAATACAAAGAGAGAGAGAGAGTGAGGTGGGGAAATTGCAGGAAGTACTAAGGTTTAATCCAAACAGGCAGATGAACGTGTGGACATGTCACGTGAAGGGATTTAACAAAACATTGCATGGGGTTCTTTCACCCGGTCTGCTGTCGTTTTCTGATGGGTAAACCTAATCACATTCCATCTCCTCTTTGGGCTCTGTCAGACAGTGTGCGAGTCTTACAGCTCAGAAAAAAGAAGGGGCAGAGGGTGGGGGGTGGGGGGGGGTAGGGGGCGGTGGGTGAGGGATAGTACTATAACGAAGAGGAGGAGGTGTGGCAAAACAAAAGAGAAAGAAACTGTATTAAAGGAGAGAAGGAAGAGAGATCGAAAGAGGAGGGGGGAGGGAGAAAAAGAAAAAAAGGAAGGAAGAAAAAAGATGAATAAGAAAAAAGGAAGAAAAAGATAAATAAGAAAAAAGAAGAAGAAGATTGTGATTAACATGATAGAAAAGCAACTAGGGGCATTCCGAGAGAGAGAGCCCACAAATGAGGGGAAACGTTTAAGAAGGCAGAATGAACAAGAACAAAACTAAATGGGAAGAATACAAAGGGCTAAACATAGGGCGGCCTGGCTACAATGGTGACAATTTATTCATCATCATTACCGCATCACAGACGGGCAGAGAAAACGTTGGCAGTGGAATGGGGAAAGCGATTTGGGGGTGGGCGAGTGTAATTACTGTTGAGGTGATGATGTGTTGCAATGTTGTATTGTATTGTTGTGTTGTATTGTATAATTGTATTGTATAGTTATGTTGTATTGTATTGTTGTATTGTATTATATGATTGTATTGTATAGTTGTATTGTATTGTATAGTTATATTGTATTGTATTGTATAGTTGTATTGTATAGTTGTATTATATTGTATTGTATTGTATTGTTGTATTGTATTGTATTATATTGTATTGTATTGTATAAATTACATAGTTGAGGAGTGGTGAAGGAAAGAGAAATAGTGTTGGAGGGCATTGAAGTTGAAGAAGAGGGAAAGTTACTATTGAACAGCGTGTGAGGTCGGCGAGCGTTCTCAGTACCACTGTGGAGAGTACTGGAGTCAAGACGTCCTCTCTTCCTTCTCCGACTAATCATTACCTTAGTCAAGGCCATAGTAAAAGGAGAACAGAAAGAGGAAGTGTGGTGCAGGAAGAGAAGAGAGTAAAGGCATGCTTGCGCAGTCTGTGTGTGTGGGTGTGGGTGTGCGTGTAGCTGTTCGTTCTCGCAGAAGAAAAAAAAACGGGTCAAGATCGGTCGATGCTCCGCTGACCCGACCTCTTTTTGCGCCTAAAAGGGGACAGGAGACATGCGCAGACGTGGCGCACGCGACCCGATGTGCAGAAGAGCACATCTTGCGTCGCATGAGTCAATAAAAAACGGATCAGACCAATGGTTATGAAAGACAGGGGATGGAGAGGTTAAGGACGGAAGAGAGGCCAACGGAAGTGCTTTGAAACCACGTGACTAGCTCTACAATCTAGTTTTCACACTGGCGTTGACAAGACAGGCCCAGAACGTCATCATCAATGAAGACAAACTGATATAGACGGCACTGCGCCTGTCAGTCAAATCACACTGCCGTCAAAAGAACAAATCGTTGTTTTCAGACGCGTGATAGACTATGTAACTGTATGTTATGAGTCACTTTAAATGCTATGCGCCGATATATAGTGTATTTTGTATACTCCTGTGACAATGGCGCTGTGGGAGCACGTTTAACGATGATAATGAAATGATGAGAAGAAAAAAAATTCAAATGACGACGACATTTTTGTTTTTTGACATGAATGTATGTCGTTAAATTTTTAATTATTACTACTAAAAACGTCATAACCTTGAAGCCACAAATGATGATATTTATACTAGACGCCTGATGGACGGACTGATGAACTTACGGACCAAAAAATATTTTTGTCATGTCATTTTTGGCCTATTTAGGACTAATCTTGCATAGATTTGCAAAAATCTGGCTTTTCCTTTTGTGTTTTTTTGGTGTGAATACATATTCATATTGCTATGCCAGTCAAAAAACGTTTACCTTGGGATGACCTTGACCTTCAGTGACCTTGATATTGGGATGACCTAGACCTTCACGTGACCTCTCATGCATGTCTGATAAATATATCTTATAGTTTAGGGTCACTTCAAAGTACCTATGCTAACCGGCTTTGGAAAGCTCCAGTGACTTTGACCTTGGAGCGCGGTTGACCAAATTTGAATTGTATGTGTGTCTCATTGATATCTATCATGCTTCAAAGAATCATACCTTCAATATTAATCCTATCATATCCTATCCTATCCCGTAACTCGGAGGTCGTAGGGGCACCACAGATGATCGTTTAACCAGCGTACTCCATCTTTCCATGTCCTCAGCAACCCTGCTGGTTTCGCTCAGTGTCAAACCAGTCCATTCTCGAATGTTGTCCCCCCACCTCTTTTTCGGTCTCCCTCTTCTTCTACCTCCTTGCACATTGGCTTGCAGGATGGTTTTTGCAAGACCTGATGATCTGGTGACGTGGCCATACCATCGGAGTTTCCGTTTTTTCACCACTGTGAGCAGGTCATCGTGTTGTCCAATGGCTTGTGTGATGGTCTGTCGGACTTCGTCGTTGGTGATGTGCTGAGTATAGGAAATCCCCAGAAGGCTTTTGTAGCACCTCATTCCATGCTTTGTATTCTTCGTATTATATTAATAACTTAGAAAAAAATAAAATTTTGTGAAAAAATTTCATTTTTTAAAAACATTTGTTGACCTTGTGACTTTGACCTTACTGACCATTTATGAGATCTCATGGGTATACACTATCTTACCAAGTTGGGAATAGGTTCTGAGATATTAATCCACTTGCAAGTTTTGCAAACACGGCGGACGGCAGATCACGATGGCACAGTCCGCATAGTGGGTACAGCAGTCTCCAACCTCCGTTTTGCGGATGACATTGATGGATTGGCTGGAAAGGAACAAGAATTTGAACAGCTGGTACAGAGGTTTGATACCACCTTCAGAGCTTTTGGAATGGAAATAAGTGCAGAGAAAACTATAGTGATGACCAACGACTCCAATGGCATCAATATGGACATCAAAGTCCAAGGCCAATCCCTGTCACGTGGGGTTTAGTTGTTACTGGGCTCTGCACAATGGATTGCTGTAACCCTCACGCTTTATTCGATGGGAACCGCTAGTGAGTCACCCGCTGAATTACTTTAATACATTTATTTATTTAGCTCGGTCTGTGTTAAGGCTGGGGTACAGAGATAGATAGAAAAATGGTAAAAGATTACTTTCACACTAGCTTTCACACGGCTATGAATCATATACATATAGTCCAGCCACTTGATAACAGTTAAAATCACACATTTATTTCTTCTACTCTATACAAGATCTTCGATGTACTAATCTATCTTAAAAAGTCAAGAGTCAATGCAAATGATTCGATTGCTGATAGTCTAGGCAGCTGTTCTTTCTTCATAGGGCACTGGCTACTAGAGTTCATGAAGATTGGACTACTGTGGTCCGTTTTACAGTTTTCTGAAGAGTGGACTACTGTGGTCCTTTTGCTATCAGTTTTAGTGCTCTATTTCCTAGGCACTTAACTTGTGTGTAGCGGGTTTGAAGCCCTTCGTTGAGGTAGCTTCTGGTACACGCTGGGTCGTCGTGTAGTTTGGTTCCTTGACAAGCTGTGTTGTCTTGGAGAGTGTTTTCCAGGGTTGCTCTCTGTCCTGTGCTGTAGAGGCTAAACAGCCAACTCGTGTTTTCTGTGGAGTTGGGCGCACGGTATAGCTCGCCTGTTCGTCTGTAACATAAGAGACGAAATTCTGCACAACCCTGGATAATAGGTTTGTGCAGAGCATCTCACTGAAAGCCAAAGTAGCCCTCAGTGATAGCTCCACATCTCTATACATAAGCGACGAACATTCTGCTACGTCCGTGGTCCACTGGAATCTCAACTCTAATTTCCTATACATACATAAATATAAATCGTGGCTAATTATACACATAAAGAATTAATAATATTATAAACATTCACTGGTACAGCCACTGGTCTGCAAACATGCATATAGGTTAAACAACAGTGGTTCCATCAGGTGTACAACATGGCGTCCAAACCGGTCGTGCTTAACACGTGTTCGGCTTCTCCACGTGGTAAGGCAAATTCGGATTAATAATTCAAATCTATGCATAGCAAATTCCACAAACATAATTTCAACAATAATATAAATATATGACGATAAAACAGAAGTATGTTTATTTACCTGTTTGACAAAGACAGGCCCGTGGCTACTTGATTGAATTCTAAGATTCTCAAGTCCTGCTTCCTGGTCTATGTGTGGAGAGAGTTCTGCTAACTGTGTAGCTGTTTACTGCTCCTCGTTTTCCTCTCGACTCCCGTTCTATCTCTCTATTTGAATCAGCCAGACCTGGTTGATTCCATTCTACTGTGTTCCCATAGGCTGGTAATCGACTCGCCTAACGTAGCTACGATGATGTCATTGCCTGCGCTCTACCGTCAACTATCACTGTGTGTAAACGGCAGTATATCATTGCTACGCTTGATTACTTCCATCGTCTGCTGCAGCCTAACATTAACATTCTAAGATAACAATGACTAAACAAGGCTAAATAGTAAAGTAAGCAGGGTAAAACTAGTCATCTTGTGACAATCCCTCAACACAGTGCATAGCTTCAAATATTTAGGATCCATTTTATCAGACAGGCGGTCCCGAAAGGAAGTCCTCTCCAGGATCGGACAAGCAATTGCGGCCCTAACAAGGTTGAAGACCATTTGGAAGGACAGGACCACAAGTCTAAACTCCTGCTGCGCTCTCTTGTCATCTCCATCTTTCCTATACGCTTGCGAAACATGGACCCTCACAGCAGATCTACAATGAAGAATACAAAGCATAGAGATGGGGTGCTACAGAAGACTCCTTGGCATGTCCTATATCCAGCACATCACCAAGGACGAAGTCCGAAAGACCATCACACCAGCCATTGTACAACACGATGACATACTCACAGTGGTGAAGAAACGAAAGGTATGGCCATGTCACCAGAGCCCAAGGCCTTGCAAGGACCATCCTGCAAGGCACAGTGCAAGGAGGCAGAAAAAGAGGGAGACAGAAAAAGAGGTGGGAGGACAGCATTCGAGAATGGACTGGCTTGACACCGAGCAAAGCCGTGAGGGTTGCTGAGGACAGAGAAAGATGGAGTACGCTGGTTAAACGATCAGCTTTGGTGCCTCAACGACTTTCGAGTTACGGGATGGCTGGGGGAGTGCCGTTAGTGTTACCAATATGGTTGTTTCAGCAGATGTTTTATGCGGATCAGGGGCGAGTTCACTTTCAACCATGTTGTGGTCTTGCTTTGGCTCTTTGCAGTCCGCTGGACCCAATAAACAAGGCCTAACTACCAGGCGCCCATATAATATATGTGAAAGTGACTGTAGCTCTACAGGGAGTGTCAGTACAACTTTCCACCTACGTTGTCACTGCAGCTACCCTCATCACACCGCACTCATCATCATCCTCGTCTTCCTCAACGCCAAAGGAATTTTGTGTTTAACCTGCTTGGTAAAAATGCTTTCTCTGCTCCTTTTTTCTCCATTTACAACACCACCTTGGTTAGCTGTCTTTCATTTTTATACTCGCCGACTCATATCCCAATTTTTACGCTGGGTGCAAGGATGGAGTCTCGAAAATGCCCTGTGGTAAGGTCTGTCTGGTTTTCCTCTCTCCTTCTCCTCCTTAATCTTTTCCACCTATGTTTATGGTTAAGTGTGCGTCGTGTTAACCTTCGATGATCTTAATGTGTTATTGGCGTTTGTAGTTCCACACATTGTCCCACCGCCGTAGCTCAAGTGGTAGAGCGTTCGCCTGGCACACCGATGACCCAGGTTCGAATCCCGTGGTGGGCGATATAAAATGTGGCCATTTTCACTGTCCATTTTAGCAGTATGATTGCTCTGGTGGTTCAGTGTTGATTTAGGTCCCTACCCCTCTTTCCCTGGGATGGTTATCCCCGTCTGCCATATCGCCAATGGTGGGTGTAGACGTTAAAGCTCAATGTTAATTCATTCAGTTCCACACTTTGAGCTTAAGAAGCGTGTCTTAAATTATTATGTTATTTTTCTCTTGCGAGCTTACATATATTAATTCTTTAGTACCGCGTATAAGCTACATCTGAACAGTGGAGAGAGCTGAACTACTGTAATTCTTTCCTGTGAGCATTCTCTTCTCCGCCTGCCCCGGAGGCCTTGTTACTTTGACATTTCACATCCTTTGCTCATCATAGCACATCCCGCAAAGATCACGTGCCAGTGTCTTTCACATTACGACATATTCCAAGGAGCATATCGCATCCGATCGACACCGTTCACTACCGGCTATGTAGGTCTTGTGGGAACACGTCACTTCCGGTGAACAACATCCGACGAGGGAAGATTGTTCCGGTGTAAATTTCTAAGTCTTCCCGTCTTGTCGTGAGTTGCATGTCGCCTTTATTTGGCTTCTTGGGCGTTGTTGTCAAGTTATCATGCCTGGTTAGTTGGGGGATAGGAAATGGAGGTGGAGTATGAAGGGGAAGAGTGGGGAAAGGGAGGTGGACATCATGCTGTTCTGCACTTCCTATCATGAGACAACGCCAGCGTCTTTAATTCTTGGCTTGCCGTGTTCACATTCTGTACATTCGTGACATGTTTCAGTGGACAGTCATCTGCTTATTCATTCTTCTTTACCATTCCACAACGTCCAACATTACTTACTGCTGCAAGGATTTATGACTTCATTCAAAGTTCACCGGCGGAGAAACAACAAAAAAATGGAGACCTTTGCTAAACCAGGTCTTTTTTTTTTTAAGTCGAGAATTGGTTGTAAGAAGAAAGAAGGAAGGAAGAAGGAGACAAATAATGAGAAGAACGTCATTGTGCTGACAGTATAAAACGGTAAGCGAGCGGTGATGGGATTACGCGGCAGCATTCAGATCAGAGCTGGGGCGGCGACAACCTTAATGCTCAGGAATTAAGTGGTTTAAGCCTTTTTTTTTTTTTTGCTTTCCCATCTTCATGCCTGTCGTACGCAATGAATATTTCACATGGAATGCGTATGTCGCCCAAGTCCTGTTTGTGACAGCCGCCGAGCAAAGCATAAGCGGATTCGCAATCTTCCGCTTTCACATTTTTCTCGTTCCCAAAATACCTCACGATCCCCCTTGCTTCCGGCAAAATTCAAGGTCATTAGCGGCTAAGGTTACACAGGATCATATAAACAATGACTATCTATTTATCGTTAAGGTAGTGCGCGGCACTACACACTAGCGTAAAGAGTATTTAAGTCACGTGTCTACAAAACGTCAGGGCGGGTGACAGTATTTGAATGAGGCAATGAGATGAAGTTCCGTGGTGAAGGACGTACCGGCAATTTACGTGCCTGGGGAGTGACTCATATAGTGTGCAACAATGCTCACATTTATCACTGACGTCATTTTGTCATTAAGGCTGTATTTGTTATTAGTTCTCTTAGGTTTGCCATAATTATGTATGTAGAGTACTCTAAGTGTATATGTGGGGGGGGGGGGGTGAGGATGGAGGAGGGGTGTGTGTGTATGCGCGCGCGCGGATGTGTGTGTGTGACGGTGGGTTCTATTGTTGCTGGGCTCTGCACAATTGAATGCTATTTCCCACTCGTCTTTCGTCTGCGGAGATCGGCTAGTTAGATCGCCCTATGACTAGTCTTAATACATTTATATTTTTGGTCCAGTCTGTGTGAGGATAGAGATAGGGAGAAAAGATTCACTGACACACTATCTGAGGCACGGCTATGAAGCATAGGTAGTCCAACCACTTGTTAACAGTAAATATCACACATTTATTTCCTCTACTCTATACTCAATTATCTAAGCACTATATTAACTTAAAAACGTAATATAACTCGGATTAACTTAACAGTCCAAAATTCATTTCGAGTGGTTCGTAGAATGGGTAGATCTTTGATGGATCTATTCTGCTACTGATCCTTTGCGCTCTCGCGGGGGCTGATGGATATAGGTCAGCTGGATTATGCTACGGCCTACCTAGCGAAAGGTTTTCCCTACTCATACTTAGAACAAACCTAACTTTTGTCGTCTGCTAGGCCTCGAATTTAAGTTACAAAGGCCAAAGAAGGATGAAATATTTGAGGCTTGAAGCCCTATTGCAGTGTCCAAACTCGCCTCTTGTGACAGTGTGTCTTCCTGTTCCTGTGAGTTCCTGCGCGATTGTATGTGTTCTAGGGTGCGCGAGGGGGAGAAGGGTGGGTGTGTACGTGACTCTGTGTGTGTGTGTGTGTGTGTGTGTGTGTGTGTGTGATACAAGCAGGATGAACGTCGACTTTTTGTGGTCATAGTTACACGGACATTTGAGCTCCAATAGTCGGCTTTGGAGTGGGGAAGAAATTGATAATTAAGACAAAGAGTAGTCGCCGTTTGTGCTTGTCACTGGTCGATTAACCAGGTAAAGACGCCCACACTATGAGCATGGTATAATACTATCCGGGTAACCGTACAAGGTACGCAATTCATAATGGTGTCTGTGATGTACAATAACAGCTGATTGCAGAATCTAAAAGTTGGCGACCCCTCTTATGTCTGAGATGATCGTAATAATACAGCTGAATTTCTACACGTCCTAACAAAGCTTTAAGGGGACAAGAGAAAGAACCCTGAAAAGGAATGTAAGCTTTATCACACACAAACATAATGCGCGCGCACACGCAGACACACACGTACAGATTGATATACACTCGCGCGCACACGCACACATTTACACAGACTCGTATACAAACGCGCACGTTCACACACACACACACATGCGTGTACGAGGTACAAATGGGGTAATTTCACCTACTTCGCGGCCCTTAGGCGGCGAATTAGGTCAAGTTTCTTCAAAAAAGGCACTTTTTCGCAAGAAGTTTGACCTACTTCCTCGCCTATTAGAGACGAAGTAGGTCAACTTTCTTCAAAAAAGCACCCTTTTCGCAAAAAGTGTGACCTAATTCCTCGCCTCTTAAGAGACGAAGTATGTCAAGTTTGTTCAAAAACACAGCTAGGATAAGGAACTTTCCTCGACGATTAGGGTAAGGCAGTGCCTCGACGATTAGGGTAAGGCAGTGCCTCGACGATAAGGGTTAGGGTCAGGGCTAGTTGCAGCGCTGCAACTAGCCCTGACCCTAGGGCTAGTTGCAGCGCTGCAACTAGCCCTGACCCTAGTGCATCTTCCAGACGGGTAGGATAAGGAACTTTCCTCGACGATTAGGGTAAGGCAGTGCCTCGACGATTAGGGTAAGGCACCCGTTCTAGAAAAGGGTTAGGGTCAGGGCTAGTTGCAGCGCTGCAACTAGCCCTAGCCAGGGCTAGTTGCAGCGCTGCAACTAGCCCTGACCCTAACCCTTTTCTAGAACGGGTGCCTTACCCTAATCGTCGAGGCACTGCCTTACCCTAATCGTCGAGGAAAGTTCCTTATCCTACCCGTCTGGAAGATGCACTACAAGTACACTTGGTCAAGTGTAGTTGTAGTGCATGTGCACTACAAGTACACTTGGCCAAGTGTAGTTGTAGTGCACATGCACTACAACTACACTTCCATGTACTAAAAGTTCACTTCTATGCACTCAAAGAGCACTTCCGTGAAGTGCAACTGTAGTGCACGTGTACTTAAAAAGCACTCCCATCCACTACAACTGCACTCCCATGCACTACAACTGCACTCCCATGCACTAAAAGAGCACTCCCGTGTACTTAGAACAAATGGGGAACGGCAGACAAACGGGGAACGACAAAATTACCCCATTTTGTACTAAAAAAGGCAAATTCCGTTCCTCATTCGTGACGTTTCACAGGTACAAGCACACACACACACACACACACACACACCCACACACACACACACACACACACACACACACACAGGTACCCTCATCCCAACACCTTCCTCCACCCACCCACGTACACGCCGAATTAAGTTGTAGTGTATTGAATGTTTTCTTCGTGAAACACTGTACATACTAATGGCTGCTTTGATAAAATGACAGGACATAACGACGCTGCTGTTTGCTGATCAGTCCTCGGTTGGAAAATGGTGAGGGTTGGGGTAGCGGAAGATAATTGAGTGGAAATAGGAATTAGCCTTATTTTTTTATGTAGTATTTCCTTTACTTATTCTTTCTCTCTTTCATTAATATATTCTTTTCTTTTCTTTTTTTATTATGTCGGAAAACAAATTTGACCCAATTTTTATATTTAAATTAAAAAAATTTGTTTAAGTGTGAAAGTAGCGCAACTGGTGTTTAAACGTCACCCGATAGATTGGAAGCTTTATTAAAGTTTAGGACAGAGCAACTGTAGTGTACATTTAAAACCAATGTCTACAGCAACACGCCGCCATTCAATTACAATTTCCAATGAGAACTTTCAATACAATTGTAAACGTCCATTCAATTTTGTTATCTGTTGACGCAACCACAATTCTCATGGGAAATATCTTATCACTTCATTTAAAGTTTCGCATATTCCGACCTATTTTGAACATTATAGACCTCCTTTTATTTTGCAGATCAGGGTAACAAGATCAAGATCTTGGTGGGAATGAAGTGAGAGAGAGAGAGAAGTCGAAGTCGAAACCTATAATAGGATAATAGCATTAGGTCCTTTGGACCTGTCTTACAGCTAGTCCTTAATAAACAATGCAAAACAAACAAAATAATTAACATAAAATAATTTGAAACAAACATATTCCTTAACTACGGTAACAAATCACTAAGCAAATTAATGCATTTTAATACACATACTCTTACCCTTCTTCCCCTCCCCATCCATCTCCTCCTCCCTCCGAACACACAAGCACAACCACACACACGCACACACACACACACATGTAAATTCACACATTCTTAGAGAGAAAGAGAGAGAGAGAGAGAGAGAGAGAGAGAGAGAGAGAGAGAGAGAGAGAGAGAGAGAGAGAGAGAGAGAGAGAGAGAGAGATTATTTCAGCATCAGTCAGTATTGAATTTGGGTCAAGGTACTGATAACACAGTATTAGGGCGGAAATTTGGTCTGCCATGTTGAAGTAGGATTTGGCCGACAACTGACTTGGAATAGCGTTGTAGACACCATCATTGGACGGTCCACTGCGTTGACCGCAGTGTGGAGCCCAGTTATTAATTATGATAATTGATAGTACACGTCGATTATTGTGGGTTATTGTACGCACTACTTTAGAACCTATCTTGCTTTTTTTTCTTCAAAGACTCGTAGAGGCCACAGAGAAGAGCAAAGGCGTGCCTTAGTTCATTTCTGACATGGTTTGACCATCAACCGGTTCCATGCTTTTGCTTAGAACTGTTAGTATTGCAAGGACAGCTGACCGCAACACAAAGTAGAATCTGGTACATAAAATAAGCATGGCAGAGAAAATTAAATAAAAGACACGATTCAAGATACATGATACTAGATTCAAGACGACTCGCTGCCGTGTACATAATAACTAGCTCCTTTATAATACACATTGATGTGTATCACTTAAAATGTTCATTAAAATAAATAAATAACTAAATAAATAAATAAATAAATAAATAAATACATGGGAGGTAAAGTAATAAAATCGACAGGACGATAAGTTAGGAGACACTATCGGATGCAGAGGAATCTTCATTGGTGCTTGAGGTTTGGAGTACATAGTTCTGTTTAGACCGCCACGTCCGGGTCGTCTGGCGATGCAGCCCCGTCTCTAAACCTTCCACTATTCAGAACTTCTCAATCTTCAGTCTGCAAGCGGGACGCGTTCCTTGTTGATCTAGTTGAGATAGTAGATCTCTGATACTCGTGGCAACTTTGTGCAGCGTCCAATGCAGAGCACTCACGTCAAGGGAGGCAATAGGGACCGGAAACACGTGACTTGCACGCCATGTTGGAAAGCGAGTTCCGGGAAGCTCTGCTCACGGCGCCTTTTGTAAAAGGTGCGCAAATTGCTCAAGAAGTATGCACCAGGGAGTTGAGAGTGGGCGGAGTGCGAGTGGAGTGCAGAAAGAGGGTTGAGAGAGAGAGAGAGAGAGAGAGAGAGAGAGAGAGAGAGAGAGAGAGAGAGAGAGAGAGAGAGAGAGAGAGAGAGAGAGAGAGAGAGAGAGAGTTGGATAAAGATCAGAGTGCGTTTTAGGATCATCAGTTCTTCACTTTTTATTGTTGGATACGGGGATATTGAAGGACTTCTTCTCTCTCTCTCTCTCTCTCTCTCTCTCTCTCTCTCTCTCTCTCCCTCTCTCTCTCACACTCACACACACACGCATCATCTAAACTTTCCACACACATCATCTAAACTTTCAACGCACATCAAACGGCTATTTTGTCAATGGGTTACAAGAAAAAAGTCGAGAGAGGGAGGGAGAGAGAGAGAGAGAGAGAGAGAGAGAGAGAGAGAGAGAGAGAGAGATGGTTTTGGGAGAGGGAGGGGGGTAGAGGGCTTTTGGAATTTGAGAAAGCAGATAATAACGGTAACAGCTTAAACTGAACTAAGTAAGGGAAAAAAGACGTTAACATTGGCCTATCGGTGTCCAAGTCCCCCATAGAACTTTTTCTCTATTGAAGTCCACACACTGACCAGGTCAGATACGAGAACAATGAAACACAACAAACAAAAAAGAGCGCTTACGCACGTACAATGACTAACTAACTAACGTATTTCGTAATACAGTATCACTGTGTACAAAATGGCGGCGGAGTACTTCATTCGAGAAGAACCTTTGAACCAGAGTCTGAGAATAGCGTGTCTCTGTTTCATACTACACTGTGCGACAATGGAATTTACCAAACATCTGAATCCAAGGTGCATGCGAGACGTCAATTAAAAAACGATGTGAGCCAAGCAGGGAGGAAAAGACGTCATTACAGAGAAGGCGACGTCATTACAGACGAGGCGACGTCATTAGCTTTGCGTCATTGGCCTGGAAATGTGGCGCTGCACGAGAGAGTGGGTATCAGGACAACCTTGAATAAGGCCAACCGACCATGCCTCACGGGCCCAACTTACAAACTGGGCTGCAGGGCGACTGTCGCAAACTATTGCCCGTCTGTCACAGTGTGACAGTGTATATAGACGTGTAAGTAGCTCTCGAAACAAGTGACGATTTTACTTGATTTTATATATTCTGAGCGGTTTACAAGAAGACAAGAAAAAATTTAAACCATAATGCTGATTTTAAAGACATTTTTCAAAGACCACCCAATTTGATTATTAATTAATTAATCTTCCTTCAAGAATAAATATAATAATTGCCGCCTTAACTTGACAACTGATGGGTTATTGATTAGTTTCACGCTACCGGCATCTATTCTTTGATTATGAGCGTCGTTTAAGTGAAGGGCAAACAGAAACAAAGCATTGACAGAAGACCAAGGAAGATGGGTGTTTACCCATAGCGTCTTAAAAGATTAATGTCTTGATTACTTAAGTCCTATCTTATCCTATCCTTAAACCGTAACTCGGAAGTCGTTGGGGCACCATAGATAATCGTTTAACCAGCGTACTCCATCTTTCTCTGTCCTCAGCAACCCTCATGGCGTCGCTCAGTGTCAATCCAGTCCATTTGCCCTTAACAGCGTCGGATATTGCACTGTTTGATGGTTTTTTTTTAACCTAACAATGGAATGTTTTTTTTAAACCAGCATAGAGCTTTCACAGTCGCCTGTCGGTGTTCGATTATCTTTCTCATTTAAAGGCGGTGCACCATCCTTACGAGTCGGTTCAATGGTCCCAGATTTTCGCCATTTTAATGAATCATTTGACCCCCACTGAATCATTAAGCAACTATAGCCACTGAACGACCTGAAAACTGTCGTGAGAGAGAGAGAGAGGAGGAGGAGGAGGAGATGTAGGGAGAGATTGACAGAGAAAGTAAGATGCCAATTGTAAACCAAACGTTCATGTAACTTTTTTTTTTTTTTTTTAATGTTAGCATGCATAAGTGTAATTCTATTCATATGTGACTGTGCATTTTTATCCTCATTGTCATTATGATTGTTGTTATTATTATTGTGATGTTTATTCCTTGTTGATTATAATTGTACACCACAATGTAATTTCTTGTAAAAGATAATAAAGTTGTCTTATCTTATCTTATCTTATCTTATCTTATCTTAACTCTATCAGCCTTGTAGATCGAGCACCATTTGCTTACAGCATTGTCGCCCAATGCTCATTTTCATCATGTAGAGTATATGAAAGTCAAAGAAAGACCGGATAAGAAGAAGAAGAAAGTTGAAGAAGAGAAAGAAGGAAGGTGCGGAGTAACAGAAAAGGAAAGAAGCAGAAAGTAGAAGAAGGAGGAGGAGAAGGGGGAAGGATGGTGATGGTGAAAAAATAACCTAGAAGAAAAAGTAAATAAGACGACGGATGAAACAAAACGAATGAAGATGTTAAAGCAGAAGAAGAAAAGAAAGAAAGGATGAAGAAGAACAAGAACAAGATAAATAAAGAAGAAGAAGAAGACGAACGACGGAGAAGTACTAGAAGAAAGAAGACGAAGGAGAAGAACTGGACTGCTGTGGTTAAAATGTCAATGTCGTTAATCTTTAAAGTTTTTAGAATTGATATTGGTACTGGTGCACGGAGGGGCAATCGATTCGCTGCTCATTTCAAGTTGTTCCTTCTCCTTTTAAACCCGTTGTTGTCTATCTAAAATGGTGCTTTTCCTCACAGTCATTTTTGTGATGGGGTGGAAGTGGGATTGGAGATGGGTGAGTACTGTACGGGGAGGACGCTTTGCTTTTTCACTACACCAAACCACGTTGAAGTAACAATAACAGGACAAAATGCCCAAATGTTAGAGCATTTTGGTTTTAAGAGAAAATTGAACGTTAAGTGATTTTTTATCATAGAAAACGCCAATCTGCTGTTATTGTTTAAAACATTTCTTAAATATTTTTTTTACATTTTCTTTTTAAACGTTGTGCCCTTATATACGATATTATTTATGAAATTATTTGTGGAACTACAGTACTAATGGATTACACGTGGAATAGTATATATTTTTCTGTCATACTTTACCTACGTATACTACGTATACAGCAAAACATATTAAATGTCATTTCCTTATTGGATGTAGGAGACACCTGTAGCAGCCACGCTTTGGGAACATCTGCAAGAGAAACGAATAGGACCAATCATTTCACTGCTTCTTATATCGATCTTTCTTAAATCTACGCAGTCACGCGCGTACCTCTTCTTTTCCCGCTACTCACGATATAGCTCACTTTGATGCTATTCATGAATTCATCAACCTCATAATCATCAGCAGAGGAAGCTTCAACATCGTCATCATCTCCGTAGTCATCATCTTCATCATCAACAATCATCGCCATCATCGTCACCATCACCACCACCATCATCATCATCATCATCATCATCATCATCATCATCATCATCATCATCATCATCATCATCATCATCATCAAATCTCTCCACCCAGTCCAAGTCTTAAAAGCCAGCCTTTTACAGTGACATACAGACCACCATAGAAGAAATCAAAGTAGGGAAAGTGTAGGGGGTTTAGAGGTGGGATTGTAATGATGAGGGTGAGGAAGGAACCTGTTTTATCAGTCATGAGCCGAGTGACGTAGGAGTCAGCGACTTCGACACCATCGTTGAATCAACATCAGCAACAACGACAGCAACAGCAGTACTGAGCACGTGCCAACAGGATCGAATATTTTGTTTGATATGTGATTGTCGGAACCCTCTTTCGTGGGCAAGAGATAGGAATGGTGGTGGGCTGTTAGAGAGTGAGATTGTGGTGTTTGAGAGATTTGGAGAACAGAGAGTTTATGCCTTTAACAATAAGGAGAGGGGAGCAGGAGAAGGTGGGGGGGGGGGGGGGAGGACAGAGGGGACGACTGCTCGCTTCACCTCTTGCTTAATGGTCGTTTTTGGTGAAAAGTGTTTGATCTGCTATTTGTCTACATACGTGTTCTAACCCATCATGTTCTATCGTTTGGGTTTGTGTACCTTTGTAGGTTGAGTGCCGTTGATTGTCTGTCTGATAAAAAGAAATAAATTAAGTAATCTAGCAATTACGTGCTGAGGGTCACGAAATGGAGTTCTTCAACACACCCATTTATGACGTTTTTGTTGAGGAGTGATATTTCTTACCTACACTCTCTGCGGTCGTTTTGCCTGATCACAGCCTTTTTAAAATACTTTGTGATCCGCCTATGATCTTCCTGTTTTCTTGCCTATAAGTCTGGTGGTAGTAAAGATCAATTCAGACCTATGCTAGAACTTGATGATCTGTTTGTCATTTTGCAAGCATGTCAATGGGCCCACTGGTCTTCAGTCCTGCAGCTCCGTGTGGCAGGTATGAGAACCTAGAGTTGTGGAAACGTATATCTTTGTGAACATAGAACTGTGGGAACACACTGCTGTATGAACATTGTGCAGGGGGAAACGCAGAGGCATGGGAACATGGAAGCTAGATTTGTGGAAACTTAGAGCTGTAGAACATAAAAGCTTACCATAGAGCTAGATTTGTTAGAAACATAGAGGGATGGGAACATGGAGTTAGATATTTAGGAAAACAGCTGTTTGAACATGTGGGGACATAGAGCTGGTAGAACATATGGAAGGTCTCGTCATTTTAAGGTTGTCTGAATGTATCAACGGCTGACCACAGTCAGAAATGAAGCAGATCAAGGTTGTGTATAAGGTGTACGGCAGCGTCTCTAATGCTCAGTGTGTCGATGGATCAGATTGGATGGCGTGTTTTCAAAGAACAGAGAGAAGCGGGAAGGGTGGGAGGAATGTGGGCACTCCGATAGAAGGAGTGGGTGGTATTTGTTAAGTGGGATGTGAGCGGGGTCAGTTCACAGGAAAGAAAAGAAGAGCACGAGTAAGCTAGAAACACGAGGAGGAAAACAGTGAGTAAACGTGTTTTGTTTTCTTTCTCGGTGAAGATCTAAAGCCAACCAGATAGCTGTTACTAGGAACTCTCGCTTCACAATGTCAGTGCAAAGCGGCTGAGTATTTTCTCCACACCTCAGGCTTAATAAAACACTCATGTAGATTACTTAGCAATCGTGCAAGCAATGATTCCACCGATAACTTTTACCGTGTTAAGAGGGTTTCAGAGAAAGACATGAAAAATGAATGAGAAAGAAGAGAAGGGGGAGGGAAGAAGGTGCGTTAGAGTGGGGGTAGCGTCCATTAGTGACACAGTCTTGATAATAGCTAGGCCACACACTGCGTAGCATAGACAACCGAGACTTACGTCGCTTTTCACCATACCTGCAACTGGCCCAGAGTTTTACGTCCTATATAGCTGGGCAGCGTTAAGGACAAGGTTGTGTTTTTTTTTTTTTTTTGCAATGTTGCATTTCTGAAGAGAAAACCAGGCGACGGTGTGCTGTGGCCCTCTGTTAGGCGCCAGAGGCACACTGGTAGAAAATAGGTTGCTCCGCATCCAGGATGAGAAATCTCCCGCTGCCGTGTAGTGCAGCTCTCGCAGGTCAGCTTTCAAAAAATGCCTCAGGCCACTGTTTGAAGTCTGGTTTAGCAGACAGTCCCAGGGAAGTTATGGCCATCAGCTACGAGGCCGAAGGCTACATCTACTCGGGGCTGGTCGTGAACAGATTGCAGGTTTTATTGAAATATTGCGTAATTGCATTCCTCCGTCCCGAACTGAAAAATTAGGTCGGATCGTAGGTCTAACTACGGTACGTTACCCGGCGTAATAGTTGTGCTTTACGACCAGCGGACAGGTTGAGAGGCAACGTAAGCCTCGGCCGTCTCTGCTACGCAGTGTGGATTAGGCTTGTCACCTCCATCTTCCTATACGCTTGCGAAACATGGACCCTCACAGCAGATCTACAACGAATAATACAATGCATAGAGATGAGGTGCTACAGAAGACGTCTGGCATTTCCTATACCCAGGACATCACCAACAACGATGTCCGACAGACCATCCCTCAAGCCATTGGACAACATGACATGCTCCCAGTGGAAACTCCGATGGTATGGCCATGTCGCCAGAGCTTAAGGCCTTGCAAAGACTATCCTGCAAGGCACGGTGCAAGGGGGCAGAAGAAGAGGTAGACAAAAAGAGGTGGGAGGACAACATTCGAGAATGGACTGGTTTGACACTGAACGAAGCCATCAGGGTTGCTGAGGACAAAGAAAGATGGAGTACGCTGGTTAAACGGCCATCTGTGGTGCCCCAAAGACCTTTGAGTTACGGGATAGGATAGGATAGGATAGTGGCTTAAGCCCACACACAGAATGCAGCAGCAGTCACTGATACCATAGACCAGGAATACTTAGACCGCGCAGTGACGCCTTTGGTGTGATGACGCGTCAAGAGTTATGCGACTTGATTGTAACATGTGTGAAAATGGCTGCGTCACAGAGCGAAGATCTGATGGAGAGGGGGAAAATAAATCGCAGGAAGAGTTACGGTAACCACTGTGCAGCTTTGAACTGCACAAACGCACGATTAAAGGCTGCATGCAATGGGAAGAGTTTGTTTGGTTTCCCAAAGGAAGAAGAACGGTAAGTTCTTGAAGAAATTGTAGATCTATTCTGACATATAAGGTTGATTGCAGGATGGTTTCATTTGTGATCACAAAAAGTTGCCTTGTTCACCTTTTTTTTAAATACGAGAGAGAGAGAGAGAGAGAGAGAGAGAGAGAGAGAGAGAGAGAGAGAGAGAGAGAGAGAGAGAGAGTATAATTATTACGTACCCTAATTATTATGTTGAAATCAATCGAAGCATATTTTTGTAAATAAATGAATTTTCGTGTGCACAACTAGATTTACGTTTCGAATTAGTCAATATCTTTATTTATATTTCGATCTCCATCTCTTTCTATATCACATACACACACACACACACACGCACACGCACAAATTATACACACTAAAACTGCCAATCAATCCGTATGCTGTATGACCCCATACGGAACAAAAAATAAATTACGCATGTATGACACATATTCTAGACTAGTGTGTGTGTGTTTTTTTTATTATTATTATTATTTTTATTTTAACTCAATTTATCTTATACATACTGTTTATTTCAAGCATCAAAACAATGCAAAAGCCACCTATATCACGGGTTACAGTTTAGGAAACGCTCATAACACCCTTACGGTCAAGAGGCAGCAAGTCACGAAAAAATAAAGAGATGTGTATAAAAAAAAAATTCTCAAATTTGAAAAGCCTTTTTTCAAACATTTTCAACAGCAAAAGGTGAAAATCGCGGTCTAAAACATTTTTTTAAAATATAATTTAAAACCCCCATATATAGACAAGAGACTAAGAACCGAAAGCAAGCCCATGTGACGTTGAAGGGACGTAACTCCTCCACCGTACATCACTTCTCATAGAGGCGATATCGCGAAGTGATTTCTCTCTTCTTCCTTTCTCTCTGCTGATACTCAGTGTCAAAAGATCAATGTGTTACTCGGCCATTGACGGCTATTGACTTCTTGGCGTACCCGGATGGAACTGACCTGTCCTCTGGCGGGAGAATAGCAACAATTTACAACCGGGAAAACTCACTTTCAGCCCTTTGCTTTTCTGGCCATTTGACATCTGTCTTTCTATGGGGCTTATTTTATTTTATTTCATTTCAACGTTCAGTTTCTTTCGGTCTCTGAGTACTTCGAGATTTATTTTGAGGTTTCCAGTTGCCAAAGTGATGAACATGTATTGTATTGTTGTTGTTTTTTTTAATTCACCCCACCCCTCGCCAAGTTTGTTAATCGTCACATTATATATATTGTAATCTATACTGGTATCTGTGTACAACAGTAGTATGGTAGTACGGACAGACACACGCTCAAGTGAGTTCCTGTCCAACTAAAACCCGGCGTGCGTCCTGTGGAGTGCGGCGACCTCCATTTATTTAGTGAAGATAATTAAAGAGACAAACAGCGTTTCTAATAAATATATGCATTTCCATATACAATACGATTAGAAAAGAATAAATAAAACTATTACATGATAAAATCGAGGCATAAATAGGTAATAAATAAACCAACAACTCATTTCAATAAATATATATAGGCTACCCCGGGTGCGTAACTCATCTGAACAAATAATTAAATCCGGTTGCATAACTTCTGGGGTCATCTCAAGGGTCACTTCCGGTTAGTTATATTCGGAGTAAGAAAAGGCGAAGCCGAAGGAAGAATTAAAATATAAGATACAAGAAAACTTTAGTATCCCACTCTGAGAACTTAAGACGTTCTTTGCAGGCAATTAAACAAACAAAAAAATACTATCAATAAAAAGCGCAATATAGTTAGCGCTTCACATTTTTACTGGACATCTAAATGTCATTCTCCTTCTCGCTTATGTTAAGTGTCTAAGTACAGATAATAGGTTAAAAAGTTAATAAATAAAGATAACAGAAAAGACGAGATTGTAAGATTGGTACAGGGGGTGGAGGAGAGAAAGAAGAAAGGAAGAAGGAGTGTGAGGAAAAATGAGAGAGAGAGAGAGAGAGAGAGAGAGAGAGAGAGAGAGAGGGAGAGAGGGAGGGAGAGAAGCTTAGATTACAGGTGTGTTTTATATGTCGCATTTAACATGTCCGCCAATACAGGCGTTTAACGGCCTGTTGTTGATATTGTAAGTAAGTGCGATGAAGGGTAGTAAGTATAATTTTCATATATACTATATATTGTACATCTGTTGGGAAAACCCCCTCCAAGAACAATAATAATCTCACTGAGACTCAGTGAGTATCAGAAACTGCTGAGGCAGTGTATTAATATTTGATACAGTGAGCATCCGTGTCAGAAGACAACACAAGTGGTGTGTAAAACACAAGCGCGTCAGGAGCGATGCCTAAGGCAGCCGACACTATCCTGGATGGTGGTGATCAATCCTGACAGTGGCACTGCCTCCTGTAGACTTTCACGTTTGACTTGTTAAAACTAGCGGCAGTAGACAATTTAAAGTCAACGGAAGTACGTAGGTGTTAGGTGTGTATTGTCAGTTTGCAGGCGTGCAGATTTAATTGCTTGGTGTATCGACCACTGCTTTTGTTCTTTTGTCACTGCCAGAGCAGCGTTTCCAGTGAAAGTGTACAGCGCCCAAGGAAAACAATATAATATGGTGAGATGGACATACATCACGGAAGTGAAGAAAAAAAACCCACCAAACACATGTTTCTTTTTAGATTTCCCTAGGTATATGTTAATTATTAAAATTAAGTATCGTTACAATAGAAAGTAAATGTTGCCGTACCGTTCATTTTCGTAATATTGATTTGCATGTTGGCTTCAGATTTTAAAAAAATCACAACGAGGAATACAACTATGCGTTATTATATTGCTCGCTCTGGAATTGTTATTTCAATTAATGGACAAATGGTGCGCGTGTGCGTGTGTATATATATATATATATATATATATATATATATATATATATATATATATATATATATATATATATATATATATATATATATATATATATATATATATATATATGTATATGTGTGTGTGTGTGTGTGTGTGTGTGTGTTTGTGTGATGTCTTGTTAATTGCTTGGGGTTTTTTTCTGCTTCAATTTAGGATAGACACACACCGTACGCCCCCAGCCCCCTCACTTCTTAGCTGTTCTCCTCCTCCACCTCCCTCCCTCCCTCGTCTTTCATACTTTACTTGTAATTTTTTTTTCATGTTTGTATTATGTCTTTGCATATATGATTAGTGTATCGTTTTTGTTTCACTTCTTTTCGTATGTATTTCGATTTTAACGTTAAGCATAAATGGGAGAGAACTGCGCTTTAAACTGTTGTCATTAGGAAAAAGCGCTATATACATGTAAATACCCTTATTATTATTAATATTTATTATTATAAACCAGTAATTTGATGAATCACATGCATAGCAGTGTGAGTCTATGTACTCACTCGCACACATCCCATCCCACCTCTACCCCCAGAAAAAAAGATTTTTGCAAATCTGTGCGATATGAGTCCTAAATAGTCCCAAAATGACCTTTTTTTTTCCTTTGGGAGGAGGGTGGGAGGTAAGTCCGTCCGTCTATCTGTGCAAAAACTTGCAAGTGGATTAATATATCAGAACCTATTTCAACTATCATAACCAAACTTGGTAAAATGGTTTATACCCATGAGACCTCATACCCATGAGACCTCATAACTGATCAGTGAAGGAATGACTTCAATTCAAGGTCAACAAATTTTAGTCTTTTTTTTAAATAAAATGTTGAACTTATGATTTTTTAATGCATTATAGATACCAATGAGAAACACACACTATGCATATTTGGTCAACCTCACTCCAAAGTTAGTTTAAGTACTTTGAAGTGACTTTGACCCTCAACTATAAGAGATATAACATCGAAACTTGTTGTAGTTAAGAGATAATATATTGATCTTTCATATATTTTCCATTTTTACGTTGTTCTTGAAGGTCAAGGTCATTTTAGGCCTTGCAAAAACATTACAAAAATAGTTCATCATACAGTGGAATGGCTGTATATTTAACCCATAGTATGCAAAAACATTGGGGTTATTTGATTATACATGAGCGTGAGAGGTCACATGAAAATCAAGGTCATCCCAATTTCAAAGTCATCCCAAGTTTTTTGTGGCATAATGCGACTTGTGCTGGAGTTTATTTGATAGTACATGAGTGTATTTGAAGCAGGAGATCAAGGTCATCTCAAGGTCAAGAGCATAAAAAGGTCAAGGTCGGGTATTTGCATTTTAATGCCACCGTTTCAGTTTTTTCTTTTGGACACTCATTTTCATGTTCAATATTGCAAGTTCTTTAAGGAGAACGTGAGTCACATGGGCTTTACCCGTCTAGTCTTATTATTTTATCATTGCCGTCGTTTTTAAATGCTGTGTGTAATCTATTGAAGTATGAACTGTGACTGCAACCAGTTCTTTTTTTTAATGGATTTATTTTATGTTTCTTAAATTCAGAAATTTATTTGTCGTTTATTTTTATCTTTTATTTTTCCTAGTCTCTTCGAAAATCAGACATTTGTTTCCTTCCTCACTCCTTCCCTACCCCCAGTCATTTAATTGTAAGAGAAGAGAGACTTAGAGAAACAGACAGAGAGACAGACAACAGAGAGAGAAAGAGAGAGAGAGAGAGAGGGAGAGGGAGAGAGAGAGGTTTGAAATGTAAATTGTAATGGGATAAAGGTGTCAGGCATAGCCTAATCCTACTAACTGTACTTTTACATTATAAACATTAACAATAGCAGAAACTGTACTGTTTATTAGTAAAACATGTTCAAAATACATAGTCTCGGGGCTTGTAACAGTAACTATTAAATACAACAGATTAATATTATAATATTAACATCATGGAACAATAGCAAATAAACAAGGTTATCATCAGATACGATCATTTTCCAAAGAATATACGAAAGAGAGAGAGAGAGGGAAAGAGAGCGAGTTATGCACTCAGTGTCAGAGAGGCAAGCAGACAAGCAATCAGATACAATATAATAATATAATATAATAATTGTATAATGCAGTTTTTAATAGTTATAATGTCCCCCAAAGACATGAGAAGTTTTGAAGCCGAATAACAATAGGCTTGTGTCACTCTCAGTTAATAATAACAAAATAGAATTCTTCCAGACATTCAGACAGAACGGGATGAAAATAATTTGTTTTGTTAACTTGTGAGATAACACAAAATAAGGATTTACTCTAGAGGGGGAAATCGGCTACCCAAAACTAATTGTTATAGAAGCAAAACTTAAAACTTACTGCATCGGGTAGAGAATAATTGGGTTAGCTTATGGTTCAAAATCGGCCGACAGGGACGTAGGGGAAATATATTAAAATAATTTTTGAAAATCGTTATTTTCCTTGTTCGCCCCCTTTTGACGCTGTTCGTTTACCTCACATCGCACTGCATGCATTCTACAAAAGTGGGTCGCAGGTGACCTCATTCTGACCTTAGACAGCATTGTTTTAAAGAGAATGGCGGCAAACAGTGAGGTGCAGTATAAATGTATGATAGGCGAACAATGTGATAATTATATATATATATATATATATATATATATATATATATATATATATATATATATATATATATATATATATATATATATATATATATATAGATAGATAGATAGATAGATAGATAGATAGATAGATAGATATAGATAGATAGATATATATATATATATATATATATATATATATATATATATATATATATATATATATATATATATATTATATATATATATATGCATTTTTTTTTCTCTCTCTCTTTTTTACGATTTAGTAATTTTTCAATATGTTCAAATCAGAGAATTCATTTCTTAGATTGTATAGTAATATATATTTTGTTACCAGGGCTACTTAAACGTGAATGTATGGTTGATAAAACAATGTCAAAATTTTATATAGACATCATTATTATTATTATTATTATTATTATTATTATTATTATTATTATTATTATTATTATTATTATTATTATTATTATTATTATTTACGATTTAGTCTTATATTAATAAGCTCAAAGAATTCAGTTATTAGATTCCTATCCTATCCTATCCTGTCCCGTAACCCGGAGGTCGTAGGGGCACCACAGATGATCGTTTAACCAGCATACTCCATCTTTCTCTGTCCTCAGCAACCCTGATGGCTTCGCTCAGTGTTAAACCAATCCATTCTGGAATGTTGTCCTCCCACCTCTTTTTCGGTCTCCCTCTTCTTCTACCTCCTTGCACTGTGCCTTGCAGAATGGTCTTTGCAAGGCCTGATGATCTGGTGACGTGGCCATACCATCGGAGTTTTCTTTTTTTCACCACTGTGAGCAGGTCATCGTGTTGTCCAATGCCTTGTGTGATGGTCTGTCGGACTTCGTCGTTGGTGATGTGTTGGGTATAGGAAATGCCCAGAAGTCTTCTGTAGCACCTCATCTCCATGCTTTGTATTCTTCGTTGTAGATCTGCTATATTATTAGATTGTTTAGTAATAATTGTCACCAGGGTTTCTGAAGCTATATGCGGCATTTGCCTAAAATTAAGGAACCAAGATGACGCCATCATTTATCCGACAAAAAAAGGAATTTCTAGTATTTTGCTTGCTAGCAAAACAAGAGGAGATCAGTGAGGTTGACCTTGTACACGTTACTTGTCGTCGCAACTATACTAACAAAAAAAGTATAAAGACAAACTTGAACAACATTATTTCAGAATCAAGTTCACGGCCCAGTTGTTCACGCACAGCGCAGTTCGATTTGAAGAACAGCTGTTTGTTTTGTTTAAAAACTGTAGACAAAACTGAAAAAGGGCGTCTACAACCAAAAGATGAGGGGTATACAGTTCGAACATTAGACTATAAAGAAACTCTTCACATGGCTTGTGCAAAGCGCAGTAATGATGACTGGGCACAAAAGGTCACTGCAAGACTGGAACTTGTCAATGATTTAGTTGCTGCAGATGCGGTGTATCACAAAGATTGTAATAGTCGATTTCAGTCATTGAAGAGACCTTGGGAAACTGCTTCAGATCAGCAGAATCAGCAAGCAAAACGTGACCGCCGAAAAAATGAAGCCTTTGCTGAGGCCTTTCAGAAAGTTGCGCGTTTTCTTGAAGAAAATGACGATGAACAGATCACCTTCAATGATTTGATCTCAAAGATGAAAGAAATCAATGGAGGGGATGAAGCATACAGCTATACCAAGATGAAACACGAATTAAAGAAACACTTTGGCGATGACGTTATAATCACATGTGTGGATGGGGGCTAACGTTGTTGCGTGCAAAAAAAACTGCATCTTATATTCTGCACTCGTTTTATGCCAGACAAAGTAACGACGAGGAGGCCCAGAAGATACAGATACTCAAGGCAGCTACAGAGCTTATTAAAAGTGACATAAGTCTGTTATCCATCATCTTTGTTTGAATCTCCAGAAATAATGAGACTACCAAACAAGGCATCACTGGCCGATGAGCTGTGGAAGATGGTTTCTGAACCTCCCATGTGTTCTCTACCCCGTGACCTCCAGTATATTGTGGGCGGAGGTTCCTTACTACAACGAGTACAAGCACCATGGAAGCGGGGCTCCACATTCCAAAGCATTGTTGACTGTTACGTCAGTTATGTAAATAGCCAATATCCCCATGCCGTGGTAGTCTTTGGTGGATATGAGTCTGGACCCTCAACCAAGGATATGACCAATATAAGACGCACAAAAGGAATGAAAGGAGTACCGGTTCATTTTACTCATGACATGGCCCTGCTGTGTCTACTAAAGAAGAATTTCTTGCACACAAGGAGAACAATCATATATTCATATCTCTCCTTGGTTCATGCTTAGAGCGGACATGCACAGTCATACAAGCGAAGTCAGACGCTGACTTGCAGATTGTCCTGGCAGCTCAACAGGCAACTAAACACAAGAACGCGGCTGTGGTATATGAAGACACGGACCTGTTAGTGTTGTTGAAGTATTACCTGTGTGCCGAAGACCATGATGTCTACTTCTATTCAGACAAAAACAGCAAAAGAAGAAAGTATGGGACATAAAACGACTTGCTGATGTCCTTGGGTTCCCGCTACGTCATCTCCTGTTAGTTCTGCACGCCCTTACAGGTTGTGACACCACGTCCAGGCCCTTTGGCATTGGCAAGGCTGTAGCTCTCACAAAACTGAGGTCCAGCACCTGCTTTCAAAAGGCTGCCAAAACTTTTCTGGAGGCATCTTCAGTGACAGAAGTAGAAGCAGCAGGAGAGATAGCCCTTGTACTCCTTTATGGTGGCGCGGCAAAGAACATGATAGAATAGACGAACTGAGGTATCGCACCTTCTGTAGGAAAGTGGCCCTTGGAACAACCTTTGTTCAGGTGAATACGCTGCCCCCAACTTCTGCGGCTGCACGATTTTACAGTCATCGCGTCTACTGGCAAGTACAAGAGTGGATGGGCAAGCAGCAGGACGCATGCCCAACAACATGTGGATGGAAGCTGGAGGGCAGCATGCTACTGCCAGGTACAACCCTGCTTCATGCTGCTCTACCAAAGCTGCTGAAGATAATCCGATGCTCATGCTCGGGAAATTGTGATGCCCAATCCCGCTGTTCATGCAGGAGGTACAGGCTTCTTTGTTCTCCTGCCTGCAAGGAGTGCCGGGGTCTTAGCTGCTGCAACACTCCCCCACCCCATCCCGATGAAGTGTAGCAGGATTGGAGCACAAATGTTCAGTCAACCTTGTATGGTTTTGCGTTATCATATTAAGTTAAAAGAACTGACTGCATAGTACAATGCTTTGCAGTGTAATCAATATTTTTATATTGTTCATTGTTTATTATCTCTCATAGGGCATTTACATAACCTTTCTACATCATTAAATTTAACCAGTTAACAGTATCGTTAATTATTATAATGTTTTCGATAATGTATTTTTATTACCTTTCAAACGAGGTGCTATTTGATAGGGTTTTAACGATTTTTGTGGACTGCGACCTTGACCGTGACCTTTAAATAGCCGCTAAAAAGTATGCCGCACACCAACTGTGTCCGATTTTTTATGGGAAGTAGCGACTGATCGTGCCGTCATAATGCAGTGAAAATCTTTTCTATAACAATTTGTTTAAGGTCATAGCATATTTTTTTTCTAGATCCCCCAGTCTAATTATAGAGGAGTAAAAAAATAAATGTGAGTTAAGCTAATATGTTATTGTGTTGGCGACATAGTCTTCAGTTCAGAGCAAGCGTCGGAAACTGCCATTAGTGGTTGTGCTCCTCCATCATCAGGCCCAGCCAACGCCAAAACAAAAACCGCTTGCAGCCCGCTTGGTCACCGTTGTGGGATCATTGCCTGTGAATAGAAAACAATGATGCCTTTGCTTGCTTTTGTTTTAAAATGAAAGTGATAATGATATATATCTGTATCGGTTCACGAATAAAACGTACAAAACACACATTCCAATGATTTTGCGTATATGAACCTGAAACAAAGAAAAGTGAATGGTTTACATCTTTTATTGAAACAGAAGACTACAACTTCTACTGAAGTTTAAAAATATATACATTCTGCTCAAACGATCACTGCCACCACTATTATGGTAATTTGTAGTTGTTGTTGTTGTTGGTAATTTGTAACATCGGCGTGTCATTTTATATCTTGTCATCATTATCAACATCAGCATCCTCATTATTATTGTCGTCGTCGTTGCATCATCATCCTCATCGTATTGTAATCATCATTATTATCATTATGAACAGCAGTAGTTAGTTAGTCATTGCTTACAGGCTCCAGCGGACTGCAAAGAGCCGAATCAGGACCACAAAATCAAGACCACAAAATCAAGACCACAACTTCGCTGAAAGAGGACTCATCCCTAATCCGCAAAAAAAGCTGCCGAAACAACCCTAGTGGTAACACTGAAGGCAATCCACCAGCCGGTCAATTTACAATAAAGACATCCCTCACAGGGGACGGTGGGGCTATACTCTAATTTTATGGAATCCCCGTTTACAAAAACAAAATAAAATACAAACATCTTTATAAAATATCAGCAAAACACATACATAGTAAATGCCTACATTGCCAAATAATAACATCATAGGAAGCCCCAGTGACCATTTGGCTGAAAGCGTCCAATATTCCCAATCTGATCCAACAGACCTTACGCAGAAATGAGGAGTTTTGTCCCGGAAAAGTTGTCAAGAAAAAAGGTAGGTGCCTGATCTAGCGAAGAAGAATATAATATAGTAGATTGATAGAACAGAGTAGGAATGAGAAAGAACAAAGGAGGAAGACAGCGACAGTGGGAATTTAAAGCACTAAATTTCCAGAAAGTGGGGATACTATTTATACTGAAACCCTCGGAACCCACACGGAGGGGGGGGGGAGGGGTGAACAGCAATAGTATTATCATTAATATAATGGTCATCATCATCATCATCATCATCATCATCATCATCATCATCATCATCATCATCATTATCATCATCATCGTTATCATCATCACCATCATCATCATCATCATTGTAGCAGAAGCAACAACAATATTATTAATATTACTAATCAATCTCTTGTACTACCATCACTGTTGTTCTTTAGTTTTTCCACCAGGAGCTTTAAGAGGGCATCCGTATCCTCCAACACACTTAGAGCTTTGGCCTTGGTAGCTACACAACAATGTTATAGCAATCTATTACTATTAGATGCATGAGATGGTTACATACATACAGTTAGTTATGCTAGAAAGATTTTCATATTTCATTAATCAGAAGATATTTAACAAGCAAGTAGAGCATTCATGGTAAGCTGTCATTGGTATGTAAGATAGAGGGCATGTACTCTTGGAGTTTGCCAGATAAAGTATCTGATACTGGCAGACAAGCTTGGTCTCCACAAAAAATCCAGACGATGGACATGGCACAGTCCCAGCGGGGAGCATCACAACCAGATTGACTACATCATGGTCAAGACACGCTTCCGATCAAACATCAACATTGTCAGGACACGCACTTTTCCAGCAGCAGTCATCGGAAGTGACCACGACCTCGTGGAGATGTCCTTCCGGCTCCACTTGAAGAGAGTAAACAGCAAAGTGCACCAGACTGAAGTTCGATCTGGACAAACTGCAAGACCCGGAGGTGGCTGAAATATTTCAAGCTACAATTGGAGGGAAATTTGCACCACTGCTCATTTTGAGAGCTGGTGAAGTAGATGTGTACACCATGACCAACACATTCAACTCAACTGTGACAGATGCCGCCACTGAGATCCTTGTCAAGCACCGTCCAAAGAAAAAAAAACGTAGATCACACCTGAACTTTTGGACCTGTGGGATAAACGAAGAGAGATGAAAAAGAACACCTCACAAGGAGCTGATGCCTACCGAAAAATCAACAATGACATCCGAAAAGGCATGCGCACAGCAAAGGAGAACTGGACAGAAGATCAATACCAGGAAATAGAGAACAGTGTGAACAAGAACAACAGCAAGAAGGCCTACCACGCTGTGAAGCGGCTGACAAGTGTTAAACAGTAGAGCTGGGTACCGTGGGTCGAAGTCGTACCGGTATTACCGCGGTATTTTTAGGTCGTATCGGTATTTCGACCGGTATACCGCGATTTTAAGTGTTACAATCAAATGGGATATGGCACTGACAGTAGTGACCGACGCAAAAGAAAGATTGTCATACACTTCAAAACAGTTTCATAGAACCACATTTCCATAGAAACTGAAGCTTTATTACTGGTTGAACGCCTTCAAAACAAATTATGATAAATCACTGTTTAGAATATCAGCAAACTTTAAACCACAAAATCAAAATAAAACAAAACATTCAACGGGAAAGGTCTTTAAGAACTATAAGAGTTCAGAAGGATTGGCGACTGGTACCATATGCTCAAACACGTGGATAAGCCTCTGTTCTTATAAGTTCTTCTTCAAGAACAGCTGCCTATCCACGTGTTTGGGCTTTAGGCTCGCTCCCTGGGCGGACAAGATGTCGCCCACTGTCGGGTTATGTGTTGTCGAGATTTCCCAGTAAACCGGACCTTGGACATCCGCACCGGTATACCGTACCGTCGCGTTTGCGAACCTGAATACAGTTACGTATCGGTAAAACCGCCCAGCCCTATTAAACAGCCCAAGGTCTCCACGATCCAAAGCAAGACTGGCCTTACAGAATAACAAGAAACCTTGGACAGATGGACAGAGTACGGCTCTGACCTTTACAACCACACTCCAAACGAAGACCCTTCACTTTTAGCATGTCCCCAGAACAGAGAAGAAGAAGAAATTATCATAATTCTCCGAGAAGAATTTGAGGCAGCAGTGCAATCACTGAAGAAAGGGAAGTCAGCGGGAGTGGACAAAGTACCCGCGGAATTGCTTCAAGCAGGAGGAGAAGAAATGATTGACGCCCTCACCATGATCTGTAACAAGATCTGGCAGAATGGAGACTGGCCTACACCAGGGACCCAGTCGCTCGGCTCTTCCCAAAAAGGGTAACCTTCAGGAGTGTGAAATTACCGCAACCCCAGCGACATCAGTCATCCCAGCAAGGTTCTCCTGAAAATAATACTCAACAGATGGAAACCACAAGCTGAACAAGTCATAGCTGAAGAACACGCATGATTCTG
The DNA here is from genome assembly GCA_036898135.1 of Oncomelania hupensis. NCBI lineage: Eukaryota > Metazoa > Mollusca > Gastropoda > Littorinimorpha > Pomatiopsidae > Oncomelania > Oncomelania hupensis. The sequence goes on along the minus strand of CM072518.1, from coordinate 5,756,173 downwards.
GGCAACCTCAGAATAATCTGCAAGACATACCTAGAGCACCAACAACATCTATATCATGTGTTTGTAGACTTCAAGAAAGCGTTTGCAGCTCTGTGGGCAAACCATGAGAGTGTACAACATCAGCCCTAAAATTATTGAAGTCATCAAAAGCCTGTATGACAACGCTACAAGTGCAGTCCTTGACAACGGCGCCATCGGGAACTGGTTCAGAACAACAATCGGTGTGCGTCAAGGATGCTTACTCTCTCCAACACTCTTCATCTTCCTAGAGCGCATCATGTCAGATGCTCTTGCAGACCATGAAGGCACAGTCAGCATAGGGGGTAGAGCAATCTCCAATCTTCGTTTTGCAGATGACATTGATGGATTGGCTGGAGAGGAACACGAACTTGAACAGCTGGTACAGAGGCTTGACACCACCTCCAGAGCCTATGGAATGGAAATAAGTGCAGAGAAGACCAAAATGATGACCAACGACACCAATGGCATCAACACGGACATCAAAGTCCAAGGCCAATCCCTCAACACAGTGCATAGCTTCAAATATTTAGGAGCCATTGTATCAGACAATGGGTCCCGACAGGAAGTCCTCTCCAGGATCGCACAAACAACTGCTGCCCTTACAAGGTTGAAGCCCATTTGGAAAGACAGGACGATCAGTCTACATTCCAAAGTAAAACTGCTGCGCTCCCTTTTCATCTCCATCTTCCTATATGCTTGCGAAGCATGGACCCTCACAGCAGATCTCCAACGAAGAATACAAAGCATGGAGATGAGGTGCTACAGAAGACTTCTGGGCATTTCCTATACCCAACACATCACCAACGACGAAGCACGACAGACCATCACACAAGCCATTGGACAACACGATGACCTGCTCACAGTGGTGAAGAAACGGAAACTCCGATGGTATGGCCACGTCACCAGATCATCAGGCCTTGCAAAGACCATTCTGCAAGGCACAGTGCAAGGAGGTAGAAGAAGAGGGAGACCGAAAAAGAGGTGGGCGGACAACATTCGAGAATGGACTGGTTTGACACTGAGCGAAGCCATCAGGGCTGCTGAGGACAGAGAAAGATGGAGTATGCTGGTTAAACGATCATCTGTGGTGCCCCTACGACCTTCGGGTTACGGGACAGGATAAGATAGGATAGGATAGGATTATTATTACTACTACTACTACTACTACTACTACTACTACTACTACTACTACTACTACCACTACTACTACTACTACTATTTTTATTATTTTGTATTTTAAACGTTAAGCATGTTAAAAAATTCAGTGTTTGTGTGTGTTTGTGTTCTTGCAAAAACATAGAGGTGCCAGAAAGGCAAGCAGACAAGCAATCATCAGACACACTAACAACTGATTTTTCAGTGAAATCTTTAATAGCAATGATCTCCTCAAAGGTTGGAGAAGTTAGAAACCGAATAACAATAGGTAACAATAGGCCCGTATCAAAGAGCCTCATTTAATAGTAACACGATAGAATTTATACCAGACAGCCAGACGGAATAGGATGAATAGAGTTGTTGTTTAAACTTGTAAGATAACCAAACAAGAGTAGTGAATTCATAATTTTGCGTTAAGCTATTAATGTTAAATGTATTGTATTCGCGACATAGTCTTCATTTGGGGGCAAGCGTCGGAAACTGCCATTCCTGTAAATCCAAGTTGCTTAGTTTTGTGGTCGTGTCCTTCGGTCATCCCCAGTAAACGCCCACACTGATGCCGCCCACACTGATGCCAAAGCCACCTGACTCTCGCTTGGTCACCACACTGGGATCATTGCCTGTGAACAGAAAACATTGATGCTGTTGTTTGCTTTTCTTTTAAAACTCCCCGGATAATGAAATATAAGTGCAAAAGGATCATGAATAAAATGTACAAAACAAAAAGACCCAGTGGTTTTGCATACATATATTCTATCCTATCCTATCCGGTAACTCGGAGGTCGTAGGGGGACCACAGCTGATCGTTTAACCAGCGTACTCCATCTTTCCCTGTCCTCAGCAACCCTGATTGTTTCGCTCAGTGTCAAACCAGTCCATTGTCGAATGTTGTCCTCCCACCTCTTTTTTCGGTCTCCCTCTTCTTTTGCCTCCTTGCACTGTGCCTTGCAGGATGGTCTTTGCTAGACGATGATCGGGTGACGTGGCCATACCATCGGAGTTTCCGTTTCTTCAGCACTGTGAGCAGGTCTTCGTGTTGTGCAATGGCTTGTGTGATGGTCTGTCGGACTTCGTCGCTTGTTGTGTGCTGGGTATAGAAAATGCCCAGAAGTCTTCTGTAGCACCTCATCTCCATGCTATGTATTCTTCGTTGTAGATCTGCTGTGAGGGTCCATGTTTCGCAAGCATATAGAAAGATGGAGATGGCAATGGAGCGCAGCAGCCTTACCTTGGAATGTAGACTGATGGTCCTGTCTTTCCAAATTGGCTTCAACCTAGCCAGGGCAGCAGTTGTTTGTGCGATCCTGGAAAGGACTTCCTGTCGGGACCCATTGTCTGATACAATTGCTCCTAAATATTTGAAGCTATGCACTGTGTTGAGGGATTGGCCTTGGACTTTGATGTCCGTGTTGATGCCATTCGTGTTGTTGGTCATCATTTTGGTCTTTTCTGCACTTATTTGCATTCCTAGGCTCTGGAGGTGGTTTCAAGCCTCTGTACCAGCTGCTCAAGTTCTTGTTCCTCTCCAGCCAATCCATCAATGTCATCCGCAAAACGAAAGTTGGAGATTGCTCTTCCATCTATGCTGACTGTGCCTTCGTGATCTGCAAGGGCATCTGACATGTTTGCGGCATCTGTCACAGCTAATTGTGGCCTGAAATATTTCTGCCACCTCCGGGTCTTGCAGTTTGTCCAGGTCGAACTTTAGTCTAGTGCACTTTGCTGTGTTTACTCTCTTCAAGTGAAGCCGGAAAGACATCATCACGAGATCGTGGTCACTTCCGATGTCTGCCCCTGGAAAAGTGAGTGTCCTGCCAATGTTGATGCATGATCTGGAGCGTTTCTTGACCATGATGTAGTCGATCTGATTGTGATGCTCCCCGCCGGGACCGTGCCATGTCCATCGTCTGGATTTTTTGTGGAGACCAAGCGTGTTTGTCAGTATCAGATTGTTGTATCTGGCAAACTCACAGAGTCTCAGACCCCTGTCATTTGTCTCGTTGTTGCAGTGGGGTAAACATGTGTCTCCCCAGTTGTGGTGCGCATCTTGGCCAACCTTAGCATTCCAGTCGCCTTCCACTATGACTACGTCCTTCTTCGGCACTTGGTCAAGGACAGCTTATAGATTTTCATAGAAATCCTCCACTTCGCTGTCGTCATAGTCTGATGTTTTGGCATAGGCCTGGATGATGGTGATGTCGAAAAGGGCTGCTCTCAGACGGATGGTAATGAGTCTACTGGAGACTGGGCGGCAACCCATGACAGTGGCTAGAATGTTCTTGTGGACCAAGAATCCAACTCCGTGTTCGTGCCTGTCATCTCAACCGCTGAAATAAAGCTTGTGGCCTTTGTCGGTCGTTGTTTCACCTATGCCTTTCTAGTGCAGCTCGCTGATCCCTAAAACGTTCCATCGATAGTGGTCCATCTCGTGGGCCAGTTCTTCTAATTTTCCCTCCGCATTTAGGGTCCTGATATTCCAGGTTCCTATGACGATATTATTTCTGGTGCGGATCTTGCTAAGTTGACCATTATTAGCACACTTATCACTTCCGTCCTGGTGGCCAACGGAAGGCGCAGTCCTTGTTGACCCGGGAGACGACCGATCCGGTATGGAGTAAATGGTTTTATTTTGGGTAGTACTTATTTAAGCCTTGTGCTTTTGTGCGCCCTGATGTTTTGCCTTGTAATAATATCTGGTTTGTTTGTTGAATAAATTTATGTTAAAACAAATGGTTTTATTTATTATGCAGTGTGTCTTGGGCAAGAAAGACCTGGCAGGGTCCAATCCTCTCCAGGCTGTTGGCCACAGCCGATATCCACGAATACAGTGTGGCTCACCTTGGCCCCGAGCGCGTGGTCGTTGAACCTGTAGTAACGTGAGGTTCCTCCGTCCTGGCCGGTGACTTCTGTGTAGAAGACTTTCGCCCAGTAATGCGTGCTAACATCACCCCTGTTAGTCGCCTCTTACTACGACACGTCGGGAAACGTTGGGTCTATTCTAATCAGTGCCCGAACCCACAGGGCCTGTATATAATCTGATATACCAACGCTTAAAACAAAAAAAAAGTGAATGGTTACATGTTTTATTGAAACTAAAGACTGCAACGTGTACTGAATTTTGCAAACAAGATACATTCCTCTCAAACGATCACTGCCACCACTATTATCACAATTAGTAACATCGCCATGTCATTTTAAATCACCATCATCATCATCATCATTGTAATAGATGCAACACAAATAATCAATCGCTTGTATTACCATCACTGTTCTTTAGTTTTTCCACCAGGAACTTTAAGAGGGCATCCGTATCCTCCAACACACTTAGAGCTTTGGCCTTGGTAGCTACACAACAATGTCAGTCAGACTATTAGTATAAGCTGCAAGAAATTGTTACACACATACACAATTATTTATGCTAGAAAAGCGTTCAGCTGCCCTTAAACACAGAAGATATTTAGCAAGCAAGTAGAGCAAGCAGAGTAAGCTGTCACTGTTGGGGAAGAGGAGGGGCATGTGGTTCATTGGTGTCTATAATTGTCAGGAATCTCGTGTTACAATGTTATTGTTGTTATCCCATCACGTACTGCTGATGATAGCTTTTAATCGCTGTCCATGCGTCTGCTTCATTAAACTTACCTTTTGCTGCTTTCGGGGAAAGTATTTTAAAAACATCTGTGTGCATGTGCGTCTGTGTATGTGTTTGTGTGTGTGTGATTCTATATGAACCTTTTTCTGATTGCGGGCTCCGTGTCAACATGTGTCGGTGATGAATAGGTTTTTTTGTGCACATGAGAGAATGTGTAGCACGTAAGCGTGAGTATAGGTTATACATATAGGTCTCCCCCTTTTAGTCTAATTTGGGAGAAGCGCATAAATATAGAATCTTTTATCATTATCATTACTGTTATTATTATTGTAGTACTAGTAATGTGATGATATTCTGGGGAAGATACGTTTATCTTACTAGGGGGTAAGACTTATTGATAGATGGGCAATGTGCTACCACTATCGATCGTTCTTTTACCAGAATTCCGAAAGTTGTGTGAGAGACAGATCACGGCACTTTAATCACATAAAATTTATATTTGTTCTCGGGAATTTTAGTATCATTTGGCTCACCTTGAGAACCGGTGATGACTAATTAAAAGACTAGATTATTATGTCTCGAGAGAAGAAAACTAATAGCTATACAACAATACAAATAGAATGACACCAGTCGTATGTATGTAATTTCACTTTTTATATATTCAACACAAACTTTAACATTTCTGCATTAACCGGTAAATTAATAATTAATATAGTTCAAAGTGCTGGGAAAGTTCTTTAGCAGGTTTTCTTCATCCTGTGCTAACTGCGGTTACAATTTTCACTGTTCGTAGTTTTCTAAATGTTCTAGTTTTCTCGAGGGTAGGACTCAGTTCATTTGCGGGTGACTTATCTACTCTGGCGATGAGTCGGGTCGCCCTTGTAGCTGTGGGGTTCGGACGTGGCCAGGTAGACTCTTGATTGTTCTCCTTTGGTGCCACGGGAGCGACGGTCAGGCGTTCGTCTCCACAAACCTTATGATCCCAGAGCCGACCTGTAAAAGTCGGAGCTCTGGCTACAATATTCTCGTTAGCTATAAGTGTGCGGTCTCCTCTGCAAAGTGTCTATAGCATCAGACACCTGCAGGGTTCCCATATGCACAATTCGATTCGAATCTTAAGGCTAAGATAAATGAATCCACATGCATACTGTCTCAGAAACAATAATCTGTTTCTGTAACTATATATATCAAGAACATATTATTTCAATACATGGCAATCAATATAACAATAAACTACACATATCAAAACTACATACACTCAAAACTTTTACGTCTCTACTCTTGATGAGACTTGGAGATAGACGGACACTGCAGTTTGTTCCTTTGGTACGTCTCTAGCACTCTCTCTATGAGTTGGAGATATAGACGGACACTGCAGTTTGTTCCTTTGGTCGACCCTCACAGCTGGGCAGTTCGTTTGCGACTGACTAGCTAAGATTGGGGCCCAAAGATATGCAAGAGTTCCTAGTAGTCTTCTGACCAATCGTTTAGCTCTCGTTTACGTCAATCTCGCATATACGGGATTTTACGGTTCAGTTGGAATATTTTTCACACCTATCCTAGTTACCGAACACGTATAATTATCCTGGAATAGGAGTGTCAGACGTAGAGTGGAGGATAGATGCAATAACGATTACGCGGAGCCTGGGCTACTTAGTGTCTAAGTTACTCTGGTCACAGTGAAGTAGGCTATTTACCGGGGACGAGGTTATGGTCAGTTTTGGCTTAAGTATGCTATTTAGTCTTGGATCGCTAAGTCTGTTAGATGATATCTGGCGTGACTGTCGGTGTTACTGTCTCAAGGAAGTTAATTTGACATGTGTGGGCTGCTTTTTAGATAACTGTTGTATTAACGTCCAGTTTCATTCGATGGTATCTAATCTATTTTGCGCTAAGCTAATTTTCTACATTGTTGTCGTCACTATTTCTGCTGTTACAAGTAAGGATATTAGTAGTAGCATCATGTTAATAATCTTTGAACAAATAAAATCTATAATTTGTCCCTTCTAAATATGTGGTGTAGAATATATATATATATCTATATCTATATATGTTTATATAGATATATATACATATATATATATATAGATTGAAAGATAGAAAGATAGATAGGTTGATAAATTGATTGATTTATTTCGTCACGATTCATCTTTTATTGAATTTGTTACGTTGAAACGCGAAGGATACTATGTCTGAAGCACGCACGATAGATCTAATCGTTTTGTTTTGCAAAGTATTCAATACTAGAGTGTATTTACCTTTGATTTGAGTTTGCATGGTTGTTAGTAGAAGCTTTGTATAACGTTGATAATTTTCGTTAGTCGATATTATTGGAGAATTCTCTAGATTTGCGTGTTTACTGTCGATAGAAACTTCCCGTAAATGTCGAAGTTTGAGAACGTTCTTGGAATGTGAAGAGAGATGTATGACGTAAGTCAGTGATGACGAACTTTAATTTGATTGGTGGTAAAGCGTCATCGGGAACATTCTGACGTTATCTCGATGGAGAGAAAATCTATAAAATGGATGCTCTGTGTGTGGGTTGTTGTTGATAGAGATTGTTGATAGTGAGTTGGAAAGTAAAAAGTAGAGAGTGAGAAGGCGATTGTATGCAGATGTTGATGTGTGCTGAATAAAAGTGGAAAACTCCATACGAAGACTCAGTGACTTGTATGCTGATTGAACGGGTTGCGTGGATAATCGAATCCGAACTTACACTCATCAGGAGAATTCACGCATTGGGGGCTGAATCTACTACTGATAGAAAAACACCAACATCAAACTGAGAGTAACCGAATTAATATCCCATATGACATAGGAAAAGGATTGGGGAAGGGAATATCCTATCCTATCCTATCCTATCCTATCCTATCTAATCCTATCCTATCCTATCCTACCCTATCCTATCTTATCCTATCCTATCCCCTGTTCGAAAGTGGTTGGGCCACCACAAATGATCGTTTGACCAGCGCACTTGATCTTTTCTCTGACCTCAGTAACCCTCATGGCTTCGCTCATTGTCAAGCTAGTCCATTCTCGAATGTTATCTTCCCACCTCTTTTTCTGTCTCCCTCTTCCCTGCACCGTGCCTAGCAGAATGGCATTTGCAAGGCCTGATGCTCTGGTGACGTGGCCATACTATCAGAGTTTCCGTTTCTTCACCATTATGAGCATGTCATCGTGTTGTCCGATGTTGTGTGATGATCTGTCGGACTTCGTCGTTGGTGGTGTGCTGGGTATAGGAAATGCCCTGAAGTCTTCTGTAGCACCTCATCTCCATGCTTTGTGTTCTTCGTTGTAGGTCTGCGGATGATATTGATGGAATGGCTGGAGATGAACAAGAACTTGAACAGTTGGTACAGAAGCTTGACTACCTCCAGAGCCTACGAAATGGAAATAAGTGCAGAGAAGACCAAGGTGATGACCAACAACACCAATGGCATCCACATGGACATTAAAGTCCAAGGCCAATCCCTCAACACAGGGCATAGCTTCAAGGATTTAGGAACCATTGTATCAGATAATGGGTCCCAATAAGAAGTCCCCTCCAGGATCGCACAAGCAACTGTGGCCTTGACAAGGGTGAAGCTCATTTGTAAAGACATGACTATCAGTCTACGTTCCAATGTAAGGCTGCTGCGCTCATTTGTCATCTCCATCTTCCGATATGCTTGCGAATCATGCACCCTCACAGCAGATCTACAACGAAGAATACAAAGCACGGAGATGAGGTGCGACAGAAGACTTCTGGGCATTTTCTATACCCAGCACATCACCAACGACGAAGTCCAATAGACCATCACACAAGCCAATGGACAACATGATGACCTGCTCACAGTGTTGATGAAACGGAAACTCCGATGGTATGGCCACGTCACCAGAGTATCAGGCCTTGCAAAGACTATCCTACAATGTACGGTGAAAGGAGGGAGAAGAAAAGGGTGACAGAAGAAAAGGTGGGAGGATAACATTCGAGAATGGACTGGTTTGACACTGAGCGAAGCCATCAGGGTTGCTGAGGACAGAGAAAGATGGAGTACGCTGGTTAAACGATCAGTAGTGCCCCAACGATCTTTGAGTTACAGGATAAGATAAGATAGGATTAAATCGTATACCAGATGTTGTTAAAATCAGAAGCCAGATGATGTTTAAATCATTAACCAATGGTTGTTGAAATAATAAACCATAAGTTGTTTTCGAATCGCATTACATCCATTCTGTTAGGACATATTTACCTTTTACAGTAGTCTCGTCGATCTCGTTTTCAGCCTGCAAAATGAGAATAAAACATTAGGTCATTAATGACTCTCTCTCTCTCCTTCTTGCATCTGTATAGGTACGCGCGCACCACCCACCCACCCATACACAATACAATCGCGCTTTATATACAACTCTCTGTGCAGTCACCGCTGCCTGTATTGTGAAGAAGAAGATGATTTTGTTGTTGATGATGATGATGGTGATGATTGCATTTTTATCTTCTAATTTTTTCCCATATGCGCTTGCATTCTTATAAATATAAAATCTGGATGGAAATTTACAAAGTACTATACAGGCATAGCTTTAGTGATGCCTTAAGTCTAGGCAGATTCTTTGTAGTTGTCATAAAACACATTTATTTTTCACAAGAAGAGGCCAGTCGCAAATTGCAAACATCATCATCATCATCATCATCATCATCATCATCATAACAACATCACCAATAATAATAATAATAATAATAATAATAATAATAATAATAATAATAATAATAATAATAATAATAATAATAATACTAACATACCATTTTCCAGGGCAATGATTGATTTGTGAAAAGTTTCCAATTAATTAATGAAAATATTTCGCACGAATAAATAAATAAAATAATTTTTATAAAATCTGAAAAATTGATTTGTATTTTCATAACCCTATTTAGACATGCACGTCACCTGTACTTTAACTGGGATTTAGCCTCAGAGGTGTAAGCCCCTTTCACCCGGGGGTAGTACTACGGCCCTGCAAGAACATCCCTTCCGTACTCGGACAACAATCACTCGCCCTCAGCGAAAGGAATGCGTCCCTCATTGCAAAACCCCGCACCACGCGGTCTTCAGGAAGGCCATAGGACTCACAAGAGATGTTATAATTCAGTTCTGACACCATCTCCAACAAACCGATCCCTCCCAGGTACAGGCTCGCCGAGACATCCATCCCCACCAAGACTACACCTCCCGCCCACAGCGGAAAGAATGCATCGAAATTCCGGATGAACGCCTCAGCGTCTCCACTCCATAACCAAGGCTTGCTGGAGAAACATTTCTTTATCTTTAATGTATTGTGTATAATAATATAAATTTTATTATGGAATCTTAGTTTAATAATTAAATAAAAATTATAGTTTGAGATGCATGTGGTGACAGTGCAATTTGTTTAATTCAAGATAAAGATAGAATAAGATTTTTATTTTCTACTAAACAATTAGAGTATTTTAGAAAGTGAAAAAGAAAACAACTAAACTAAACATGAATTAATTTACACAACACACTTCACGAAAACGTTTTTGTTACAGACAAGACCACTCGCAGAATGATGAGGGAAATAGAAAACACTTAAATTTGTTCTCTTCTTTATGCTATTTTTGTTCATAGTCATGAAAAGGTTTAAAAGTTGTCTCTCCTGAGGAAAACCATTGTTTGTTGAGTAAATTAATGTCCCCAGATACCTGAGCATATAGGGGACTGGAAAACCATGTATGTATGTATGTATGTATGTAATTAGTTTATAGTCCCCTCTCTTCCCGTAAGGATTTTCAGAGAGGAGACTCAAGGAAAACCATTGACACATAAAAGACATTTATTTCAATGGAATTTAATAGTATAAAAATTGATAATAATTTTAGTTCCGTTGAGCATTTCAATATATAACTATAGCGAAATGAGCATAGATATTTGACTTCAGGTTATTAAATATTTTCCAGGTTTCTAACAATTATTATTTCGGAGAAATACGTATGAAGAAGAAGATCCTTTGTATTTCGTTGGAAACTACATTTGGGAAACACAGGAGATACAAGTTATTTTTATTGTGATTTTTTATAGAGAACATGCACGAGTACGAATGTGATAAATCTCAGAACACAGAAATTCAACCATTCAATCTATTCACAACATACGAGAAAACCTTCAGAATTTGGAAATTTCAGATTTTCGTATTCAAAATCTCTTCTGATTTAGGAAGTTTTATTTAGTAATTTTTCTTCTTTACGTGGACTTCTCAAACCATTTTTACATTTTATGTTCCTGAAAGACCGAAAATAGTGTAAAAAAATGTTATATTAAAAAAAAAAAAAACCCACCTAAGTCCACGGACGCCTAAAACCCTAGCAAAGATTTACTCTCAAATTCTAGGTGGCATGTCCCCACCCACCCACCCACCCCCCATTGAACATTGAAGTTTAACGTCTACACCCACCATTGGCGATATGGCAGACGGGGATAACCATCCCAGGAAACAAGGGATAGGGACCTGAATCAACACTGAACCACAAGAGCAATCATACTGCTAAAATGGACAGTGAATGGCCACTTTTTATTTCGTCCACCACGGGATTCGAACCTGGGTCTTCGGTGTGCCAGGCGAACGCTCTACCACTTGAGCTACGGCGGTGGACAACACCCCCCTCCCCGCCCCCACCCACAATCGTCCGTTGCTCAATATATAGGGTAGGCATGAAATAAGGCAGCAAATCAGCAGCCTTGCCTACCAACGCGTTATCGGTGCTGACGAATCAGAGATTACTTTTAAGAGCTAGAATTATGTATTATAGAGAAAAGTCGATCGCTACGGTGTGTGCGGAATCTAGGCAAAGGTACTAGTTCTTTAAAATAACAGGGTCTACAATTAACATAGGTAAGAAGTTTATTTATCAGACGTTAGTATGGACAACCGATGAGTATGATTTTGCAATTCGTAAAGGAAAGACACCGGCTTTGCTCCAGTTGCTCATTTCGATGGCCGCCTTTGGAAGGCATGGATAGTCGACCCACTCTAACCTCGGTGCACACACATTTCTAAAAGGAGAAGGAGAAAGAGAGCTGGAGCTATAACAAACTAAAAACTTAGGATTCTGGTTCTGATTGACTTGGATGGCTACACCGGGTGAGCACGATTTTACACCGATCTCTCCAGACTGTAAACAAGGACCTGTGCAATTCTTCCATTCGACTGTTTCTTCTCTCTTTATAATTGCAATTCTTAATCAAAAACTTCTTCTCTACGCTACATTTAATTTATAAATCAATTTACTGTCGAAGACCAACAAAATTTCAGACGGTGGAAAAGCTAGAATTAATAATAATAATAATAATAATAATAATAATAATAATAATAATAATAATAATAATAATAATAATAATAATAATAATAATAATAACGGATTTTTATATAGCGGGTACTCCAGCCTATGACTAGACCCACCACGCTTTACATAGTCATTACCTAAAAATGCATGCACTCGATCAAACATCACTTTTGCTACGATACACCAAAAGACGGAACAGTAAAGGTAAAAACTATTTACAACTATGTACAGAAATGACAGAAAAGACAGAAATAGAACAGCAACGGAAACGGAAAACGATGCTTAACGTCCTATTGCATGAGCGTTAAGGACGATCACCACGTCGCCACCCTGACAACAATGACCATCATCATTATATGCCCGGTTAGACCCAGGAAGAAAAACAGTATAAATATTTACCGCCGTGTATACACTTAATGATCAGACAGAGACAAAAGAGGAGAGAATGGCAGCTGGATACAAATCAGTCTGAATAATGCAGTTTGAAGAGGTGTGTTTTGAGGGCTTTTTTGAATGCTTGTGTTGATTGTATGTTGCGGATATGGGAGGGAAGGGAATTCCACTGCTTGGGTGCGGAGTAAGCGAATGCACGTTGGCCGTATGTCTTAGTGCGGGTGACGGGAACCTTGAGTGTGCGAGTGTCAGCAGAAGACCTTAAAGTGCGTGAAGGGGAGTAGACAGACAGTAGATCAGCAAGGTAGGAAGGACAAGAATCTGTGAAGAAGTTGTGACAGAGAACAGAGAGTTTGTATTCTACGCGTGCTTGCACAGGAAGCCAATGAAGGGGATGTTGTAGAGGTGTGATGTGATCGCGTTTCTTTGCTCGGAATACTAGTCTAGCTGCTGAGTTCTGAACCTTTTGTAGTTTGTCAATGATGTGTTTTGGGGAGCCAGCGAGGAGAGAGTTGCAATAGTCAAGACGAGAAAGGACGAGAGCGCAGACTAGGGTTTTGGTGGCAGTGACTGTAAGATAGTGGCGAAAGGAGCTGTTTAGCGGATGGCCGCGTATGCAGAGCGACAGACGTTGGAGATGTGATTGTTGAGGGACAGGTCATCGGAGAGAATGTAGCCGAGATTTTTCTCGCTGAGGATGAGAACTGAATGTTTGTTGTCCCTACTGTAAGCGATGTTGGGAGAGGCGAGAGTGAGGAGGAGGTGTTGTGCTTGTGAATTACACTCTTATAAGAAAAATAGGTCTACTGTTTAGATCTAGATTCCCGATAAAATTCGTCAATCAGGCTAACTCGACTACGGTTGTCAACTCGAATTGTCCTATTTAGAGGTTTCCTAAGCAACCGCATTTTCTTCACAAGGTGATCATAGCAACTCTGCAGATCCATTCAAATTTCGCCACACAACACATCCCAAAATGTGTTGAAACCATTTTCCACAGATATTCCAGTTTCGCTACACACACTAAATCCAGCTTTGAAATTTAGATCTACAAATGAATATCTTTAGATAAAAAAATATTTTTTAACACATCCATACAAATCAATATCGGCTTCAAATTCGATGATCACATTCTACACCGATAAAAACACACAGTTCACAGTATAAATACAATATCTCCAGTACTTGCATTGTCCTTCTTGTCGTCTGCTTCGCACAAAGCCAATTTTAAAACCAAGGCACATGTATAATAAAAGCTAAGTCAAAGGCACATGCACATGCAGCATGGTTATTAAAACAATAAAATTAGTAGCCTAGTTTATTATAATAATAAATTTAATAGCCAACGGCAGTGGCTTACATCGGCAAAGCAGATGGAAGCAGAATACTGTCCTAAATAGTCACTATATAGTAAGTCAATATCGCATCTCATTAGGACTCAACCTGTGTTTGCCGTGTACATCAGTACTTACCTGACGTCGTGACAGGTCAAAGTCATGGGTATAGAAGAATGATTCCGGCAGTTGGGGTCGAGGTATCCCAGTGAGCCCATTGGCTTCTTTTGCTGCCAGGACACAGATGATGACTACGACGACAGACAGACGCATCTCGAGCTTCTGAAACCCACAAAGTTTTAATGATACCTGTATAATTATGTAATTCTTTGTGATGTGTATGCAATATGTATATTAATGCAACGTCTGCCAATTTCTCCCCTGACCTTCCACTCAGCGCTATTAATAATACCATAGATGCACAGATACTTTTTTAATTCAGTGATATTCTATTTTTCCTCTTCATGGTGAACATTCCAGTGATAACGGACTAAAGAAAAATGAGGAATAAAAATGGGTTCACGGACCGGTCACAAGATAACTTTTAAAAAAATCATTACCCTGTTGCTTGTTGTAGCTTGATGTTTTTTATCTGACTGAGGAATGTCTTGTTGGCAAATCTTAAATTCTTGTGATCACACAAGAAAATGTCCCTGGCTGTGAAAATATTTTAACATGTCCGACAGGGCCTGACGTTTCAGGCAATGTATTAATATCATATTAGCTACATTATATGTTTTTCTCATATACAGGGTGTTCCAAAAGTCTTGGGCACATTTTGACATTGAATATTTCCGAAACTATTAAGGATATAAAAACGCATCTGGTAAATTCAGAAAGCTTGTAATCTCAATTTTTACATGGAATGTTCAAAGATGTTCAATGTGAGCACCATTGGTCACACGACACACATCAAGCCGATAGTCAAATTCTTGCCAAACGCGTCCCAATATTTTCTGTTTGAGTAAACGCCATTAATGGGTCTGAAAAGAAATAAAAAAATCAACAGCTTTACAAAAAACGTAATGTAATTAGCTTTAAAATGGCACAACTTTTATCTTACTACCATTCATAGTAATTTAGATATGGGGACTTCAAATGTGCCAAAGACTTTTGGAACACCCTGTATATGAAAACAGTGACTCCCGATCTCCCCACGAAGCTGTTGTTATTACTTTGACGTAAAGTCAAGCCAGTCCATTTTCGAATGCTGTCTTTCCACCTTTTTATGTCTCCCTCTTCTTCTGCCTCCTTGTACCGTGCCTTGCGGAATGGTCTTTGCAAAGCCTGGTGACATTGCCATACTATGGGAGTTTCCATTTCTTCTCCACTGTTAGCATGTCATCGTGTTGTCCTATGGTATATGTGATATTGCTACAATACAAACTCTTACCTTTCAGTTGATCGGGAGTTGAAGACTTTAGTTGAATGTTATCGATGTTTGACACTGAGGTTTGATGAGCCTAGCCACCACAGACAGCCGTATTTATACTTTTATTAACGGATGCTTGGTGATGAATTGGAATCTTTTGAAGTAATTATTAGTCATATTGTGTTCGGTGGTTTGACACTATTAGCTTTGATATTACAAGGCAGAATTTGATATTGTACTTTGAAGTGATTTGCGGATTCTCACCAATGCAAATTTATGATTTCTTCACACCTTGGTCATCTGCAGACAAGTGCCACGTTTTCTTACCATTGTATTGTAAT